>PVJO010001579.1:138783-168434 GCA_004026905.1 Hystrix cristata
TTTTTTTTTTTTTTTTTTTTTTTTTTTTTTTTTTTTTTTTTTTTTTTTTTTTTTTTTTTTTTTTTTTTTTTTTTTTTTTTTTTTTTTTTTTTTTTTTTTGGTGGTGCCGGGGATTGAACTCAGGCCCTTGTGCTTACACCAGGAAGTGTTTTTGTTCCTTTGTTTTGTTTGCTCCTTTTGTAAGTTCCTTTTGATTTTCTACATAGACAATCACATCGTTTATGATAAAGATGGTTTTATTTCTTCCTAATCTATTTACCTCTAATTCCATATTTGCTTTTATATTGTCATACTTTTTTCCTTCCTTTTCACTTTTCTTTTTCTTCTCTTTAAAAGGCTTAAATTTTAATATGGATAAATGGCAAAATAAACAATAAATCCAGTATCCTCTAACATTTATTTTCAAATCTTACCACTTCATTTAAATGGTCAAAGTCAACTTTTCACCAAGATGGCGCCAAAAGTGAAGAAGGAAACTTCTGCTCCTTCCAAAGTGGACGCCACAGCGAGGGCTTCGGAGGCCAGCAAGGCAGGGCCGTAAGGCGTCCACAGCCGCAAAAAAGAGAAGAGTCACACGTCACCCACTTTCAGTGGCCCAGAAGCAGCTGAAGTACCCTTGGAAGAGCACCCTAGGAAGACCAAGGTTGACACTATGTGGTTACCAAGTTCCTGAGCACCGAGCCGGCCATGGAGACAGCAAACAGCAACACACCTGTGTCCACTGCGGGTGCCGAGGCCAGCAAGCAGCAGATGAAATGGGCTGACAGACGCTCTGTGACACTGAGGTGGCCATGGTCAGCGCCCTGACCGGGCACAGTGAGCGGAAGAAGGTGTATGCTTGACGGCTCCTGATTGTGACCCTTTGAATGTGGCCATCAACTTGGAATCAACTAAACTGAGCCCAGCTGGCTAGTTTTAGATCTACTGTAAAAACAGTTTTACTGTAAAAACAGTCAACGTTACACAAATCCTATACAACTATTAATAATTAGGAATTAGTGAAGGCATCTATGTTCTGAGTTAAAATCATTTCTTCTTGCAACTCAGAACCTCCTAGCAGGTTTGTTTTCTTCCATTCCTTCCATTTCTATCCATTTATGGCAAAATTCCTCAGGTTTATTTGTCCGAAAGGTCTTTATTTTGTTCCCTTTCTGGAATGCGTTCACAGTTCCCAGTTGACAGTTATATTCTTTGTCACTTTGACTTTCTGTTGACTTCAACAGTTCCCATTCTCTATATTTCTTTAGCACTGTCTTCCAGTTTACTAATTCTTTAGGTAATTAGAATTACCTAATTTATGTTTAGTATAAATTTTGCCTAATTGTCTAATTTATGTTTAGTATAAATTTTGCTTTTACATCATTTGGTTGGTTTTACAATAATAACATTTTCTCATACTTAGAATTCCGCTTGGCTGTTATCTATAAAATCTCTGTGGGAAGTTTTGAGAGTATTTTGTTCCTTGCTCACATATTATATCTTCTCTTATTTTTCAGAAACATCTTTTCTTTTCATAAAACAAACTTTTAAAAAAATTCTGAGTCCTATAATCAACCTATCTGAAGTCCTTGAGACTTGAATTGTGCTCTTTCTCATTTTTTTCTGATTCTTCTTTACACTGGCTGAGTTTTTAATGTATTTTAAAATTTTAGATTATGAATTCATGTTCAGCTGGGGTTATCTGTGGGAACACATGAGGTGTGGGTTTGGGGTACCTCGTTGCAGAGAGAAAATGTGGGTGTTCTGCCAGGCGGCCCTGGGATGTTACCACACATATCAGAATTAATTCTGGTGGAGGTTTCTAGGCAACATAAATATGTGAATGTCATTCCTTTGTACATCGAAGTCTTATTTTCACCACTCTGTTACAGTGGACAGATTGCTTCTCATCCCCCCTTTTACTGAGACTGTAGCTCTTGAGGCTTCTATTTTATTCAGGGTCTCCTTTCCAATTTTCCATCTTACTTGGGCTGATGTCTGGGGTTTCTGTCCCCTGCGGGACCATTACAACTTAAGTTTGTTTCACAGCCTGACAAACACTGTCAGGTTAGCTGCAGCTTCAGCACCAACTCATTCTTTAGTTTTGTTTTCCTGGTGATTTCCCTTCCCTTGTGTTTAGAGCTCAGCTCTCTCTTTAGAAGTAATCTGGAATGTTCCCCAAGTGCCCACATCTTAGAGGCTTGTTCCCCAGAGTGGCACTGTTGGAAAGTGGTGAGAACACTTAAAGAGTAGGATCTGGGAATAGGTCATAGGTTGTAGGTCACAGAGGCAAAGGTCATAGGTCATAGGTTGTAGATCATAGAGGCGTGGGCACAGGGGCATTGTGGGATGCCTCTCTCTTCCTCTCGCTTTTTTCATTCTTCCTGGCTATAAAGAAACAGCTTTGCTCCACCATCTGCCTGCCCCACAAGGTGCTGTCACAGCCCCAAGAGCAAACAGGCCAATCAGTCAGGGGATGAAACCTCCAAAGCTGCAAGCCAAAATGACACTCTTTGCTTTATAAGTTGATTTATCACAAGTATCGATTACTGTAATGGAAGGCTGACTAACACAGCATGGAATATTTTATCCCAAATATCTGTATTTTTATTTCTGGAGTGGTTTTCAGGCAGTTTAGCTACTTGCCAGAAATTCCATAACACGACTTTCTTTCTGAAAGTAATAACTTCTTCAGGCAGTACTAAGTATCATTTTTACTTTGAAGGAATCGGTTGTGTGCATACGCCAAAAATATCTACAACCTAGCATACAACTGGCAAGTACCTACTACAAAAAAGGGGCAGGAAATTTGGAAGAGTTTGCATTTTTGTAAGAGGGAAAGATATACCACATTTTGAAATACTTTGCCGTGATACAGTCTGTGAGATCTTTATGGTTTCTTGCCATTTGCCATTTGAAATAATACTAAATACCCCTAGTAGGGCACACACGGACTGTGACTCCTTGTCTTATGCTGGGAGTGGTAGGACAGATGAGACTTACTCTCTATATGACATATCTTGGCGAAAAATGTCATTAATAAAATTTAAATCCTACATCTTGTAATCAAAAACAGACAGAAGTCCTAGTGTTTTCGTTTCCTCACCTGAGTAGCTAAGCTCACCCTCTTTCTGGGGTGCAAGTCTCCGTCCCCACAGTGGCAACATTTCGATGTCACTTGGTGCGGGGAGGTACTCCTGGCATCCAGTGACCGCGTGCCAGGAGTCCTGGTTAAACCTCCCACAGTGCACAGAACCGCACCCCTCCCCCAACAAAGAATAGTTTGATTCAAACTGTTAAAAGATCTCAGGCTGAGAAACACTGAACTAAAGCAGAACTCTTCCGCGTGGCGGTTTCAGCGTGCTGAGTTTATCCCTGGCTGCCGGCCTTCTTGGTTCTGCTGATTAGGGTGTGCAAACTGCGCTTCCTCCCCAGACAACCCACGTCTGACTTGCGTCTGCCCTTCCTGGCCTGACACACTTCACAGGCGTGGCGTGCGAATGGCTTTCCACTGCAGCATTTCTGATTTGATCGCTGCCTCTGAACTAGACGGTGTCTTGGGGCTCGAGAGAAGGGCACTTCTCATAATTTACTGCGGGCGATTGTTCAGATCACATCATTATTCCAAACCAAAGAGACCAGCAGCAGGCGGAGGGTAGTGGTGTTTACTTTTCCTGTAAAGCAAACTCCTGACGACAAAGCCGTGTCTCCTGTGTCGCAGGGGCTGGTTCCTAGAGCGAAGGCAGGGGTGGGACACGCGAGGTGGTGGGGGAGCATAAGAACAGTAGGGACGGGACGCAGCGGGGTGCTGTGGTGGGGAGATTTGTCTTCTGAGTGCCGTGTTTGTGCTGGGAGACCCACGCGGCTTTCCTCGAAGCTCAGGCAGCCCGGATGAGCGGCTAAGCCAGGTCATGGGCAGACAGGCAAAACTGGAGGCTAAGAGGGCTGGGAGAGGGACGCTGGAGTCTCATATCAAAGAGGCTTTCGGGGCTGCTGGCTGGAAATTGCAGGGGAGCTTCTGGCCTGTTTCTATTCAGTCATGACTCACACCCAGCCTTGACTGAAAGCCAAGAGGTCAGCGGATGCGGCACTACAAGCCTCCATCGCTACGAGGCTGCCCAGGAGTCCCATTTGCCAGTCCTGACCTCCCCTGGCCTAAGCCCCGCCCATCAGCAGCCTGGAGCATCCAGCCGGAAGTGGTACCCAACTCTCAGCCCAAGGAAACGGATGCAGAGCAGCACCTAAGCCCGGATCGATGTCTTTGCCTACAACGAGTGAGAGCATAAAATCCATGTTGAGCCCTCTCACGCCGTTAATGAAAAGGAGACAGGGTCAGGGCGGGGACAGCCCAGAGTGTGAGAGGGAGCTTTATCCATTGAACTTTTTCTGCGTCTGCAATAGATCTTCATTATCTCCACTGTCCTGTGGTTCCCCAGGTCCCCGGGGAGACGCTGAATGATGCAAATCGCTCAATAAGCGATGACCAGTTCCCCCGAAGACTGATGGAAGAGAAAGGTAGTTACTGTCCATCTACCAGTTCTGTGTGTTTCCTTTCTCACAGCTGATCCTCGAGATATGGGGCAGGCAGAGAGAAAGGTGCTGACTCCCCGCACAGACCTCCACCTCTCCCTCCCCGGAAGGGGGGACCCAGGGTGACACTGCCAGCCACTCTTCCTCAGGAGGGAAACGAGGCCTCTAGTCTGTGTCCTCTTCACCAGGGATTTCCTATGTGGGCACCCCCTGCATTAGGCTGCACCCAGAAGTGGCACGTACTTTTGTTTTTAATTTGCCAAACATGCATAGAGTGCTCACTGCATGCCTGCTCACTGCATGCCGTATAATATTGGAACTGTCTATGAAAGTTAACTTATTTAGCTGACGTAAGAGGGCTGCAGAGTTAGGAAATGTTTCTGCACTCCTGTTAAAGACAAGGCAACAGGTGTGCAGGGGTAAGTAAGGGCCGCTCGGGCTTGAGGGAGCCTGGCACTGCTCCGCGCCTCTGCCTCCGCGCTGGGTCCGGGACGGCCGTGTGTGTCCTCGTCCCCACAGCACTACTGACTGACCTCCGGTCCTATACTCTCCCATCTACATTGCCCGCTAATTCTCTATCCAATATGTTCCTTGAAGAGTAAAAGTCAAGAAGAGACATTTCTTTCTCAAGGAAACGATCCGAAAAAGTGTTCAGGGTTCTGCACGAGGGATTACCCCAGTGTTGTTTGTAAGACTGAAAAACTGGGAGCAGTCATAGCGATCAGCTGTCAAAGTAGGAAGGCATGTCATGTAATCGTTGAAAATTCCTGGTTTGTAGCAGCCTTCAGTGAGGCGCTAGGATGGCAGGGTGGGAAATGAGATCTCTGGAGATATGCTGCAAACCACCCCTGTCCTCGCTGGTGAGCGGGAAGAGACGGGGTCTGTGGGCAGCAAGATTTTACAGCTGACATTATTTAGCCTTGCTGCCAACTGGTGATGATGAAAAACAGACAGCCTTTGGTGGATTTTATTATTGCTTTAATTGTGTGTGTGCGTGTGTGTGTGTGTGTGTGTGGTGCCAGGGATCGAACTCAGGGCCTTGTGCTTGCGAGGCAAGCACTCTAATCACTGAGCTAAATCCCCAACCTATTGTTTTAAATTTGCTGTAGATGATTCACCTCCTTATTTATTGTCTGTGCTGGGGCTGACTGCTCCCAACAAGCACAGCCCCCCGGCCACCAGTCAGGAGGATATCAACACTTTCATGTGCCTTTGGGCTGTGGATATCTGTTTTGTGATTCAAATAACTGGATTGCTTTTCTTAGGATGGATCTGTAGGAATTCTGGATACAAGTTCTTAGCCAGACATTTTATTATACATATTTTGCTCTGAGCAGTAGCTTGTTTGTCATGTTTAAAAACATTAAGAATAGATATTTTAAATTTTGATAGATATTTTCAATTTACTCATTAATTTTTAAGCTTTTATGGTTAGTGCTTTAGTGTCTTTTTAAGGAAATCGCTGCATATTCCAACATGTCAGAAACTATTCTACTTTTTTGTTCAGTCTGGGTGTTCAATTTGGCAAATGCTTTTTTGGAGCATCTACTAGTCAATCATGTGATTTTTTTTTTCTTTTCTGTTAACATTGTGACATATATTATAGTGACGGATTTTCAAACATCAAAGCAACCTTACGTTTCTGTGGTAAGCTCTATTTTGTCATGATATTTCATCTTATATATATATTTTATCTTACTGCTAGATTTGATTTCCCATTATTTTATTAAGGACCTTCATGTCTAATTTCTTGAGTGCTATTGATCTACCATTTTCTTTCGTGTAATGTCTATTTTTTTTTTTTTTTTGGTATCAGGAATTGTTGACCACATAAAGTAAATTGGGGAATTATTCTTGCTCCTCTATTTTATGAAAGAAATTCATCAAATTTGGAAGCATTTAGCAGATATTTTTCCAATATTCGTCAGTCACTACCCTACCCGAGACTCTACAGATGTACTTGGCTGCTGGAAGATACACATGGATGTTTGAGCCTCTCTCCTGCCCCATCTTTTTTCCCTCTTTTTCATTTCAGAAAATTTTTACTGCTATAATTTCAAGTTCACCAACTTTATCTTATGCAGTGTCTAATCCACCATTAGTCCCTTCCACTATATTTTTCATTTTAGAAACTAAAATTTTTTGGGGGGTGTGCTGGGGATCAAACTCATAGAGACAATAATTTTCATGTTAAGAAATTCAGTTTGCATTTTCACGTTTTCAGATTTTATTGTTGTGCTTTTATATTCCATGTCTCTACTTAATATGCTCCATTTTTCTCCAGTTGCTTGAAAATATAGAATTGATTCATAACTCTTTTAATGTTCTTATTTACTAATACTATGTCATTTCTTTGCCAGTTGTGATAGATCAGTTTCTTACCTTTATCATGATAGTTTTTTTCTGCATCTTCACATACCTAGTATTTTTTTTTTCAATTGAATGCTAGACATTTTGGATTTTAAACGTTAGATACTAAATATTTCTATATTCTAAAAATAATCTTTTACATCTGGTCAAGACAAATATCAAGGTCCTGGCCCACCCTTCTAGATGTGCTTATTTGTACTCTAATGATAGATTCATAATTAGGAGGGTTCCTTCTGGCTTTTGGGAACAGGTACTACTCATGGTATGAACTCTGGGTTCTATCTCCACTGATGATTCTGGGTGGTTATGTCCATTGTCAGTACTTTAGTCACATCCGTGCACCAATCCATCCGTATTTGGCCACAGCTTCGTGCAGGAATCCGAGACTCCCCAGTTCCCTCTCCACAGGACACTCACCCTCCAGGTGTCCTTCACACAGCCCTGACTGTCCGACTCTGCCGGGCTCCAGCTGCCCCTCAACTCAGGGAGCCTTCCGGGGCCCCTGGGGTCCCCTCCCCTGTGCTGCTGTGGCTTGGCACCTTTCTCTAGTGGTAAGTGGGGGCAATTTCAGGGCTCATGTCATCTATCTCCTGTCTGCCCATCACTGTTCAATGTCCGATGTCTGAGTGCTGCCGTTTAATGTAGTTTGTCAATTTTCTTTTTAGCTGAAAGGATAAATCTAGTCTCCATTATACATCTTGACTAAAAGTAAAAGTTCTGACTGGAATTAGAAGTCTTACAAATTTTGATATGTTTTTAATTATCACTTACATCAAAATATTGCCATTAATTTCTTATGTGACCCCTGTATTACTGAGAAATATGTTGCTTAATTCACAAACATTTGGAAAATTTCCAGATTAATTTTTGGTTGTGATTTCTTATCAATTTTTACAGTGATCAGAAAACATATTCAATATTACTTCTTACCTTCTAAGTTTATTGAAACATGTTTTATTGTCCAGAATATGATGTATCTTGTGAATGTTGTTGGGTACTGTGTTCTATAACATCTATTAATGGTCAATATGGTGGTAAATTCTACATTTTTACATAACTTTACTGATTTTCTCTCTACTTGGTCTATCTATCAGTTACTGAGCGAGAGTATTGAATTTATTTCTTCTATTCAATTCTGTACATTTTTGCTTCATGTATTTTGAAGCTCTGTTATTATGTTTCTGCAAATTTAGGATTGCTGTATTTTTTTGAAGTGAAGTCTTTTTTTTTTGGAGCCGGGGATCGAACTCAGGGCCTTGGGCTTGCTAGGCAAGTGCTCTAACCACTGAGCTAAATCTCCAGCCCCAGATTGCTATATTTTCTAGATCAATCAACTCTTTTCTTGTCTTAACACCTGCGTTGTCTGATATCATCAGACTATCTGTAATATCACAGTAAATTCACTTTAGCTTTATCAGGATTAGTGTTTTTCATGCTACTGCTTTTTCTTTTCTTTTACTTTGAACCTGTCTCTTTATATTGAAAAGGAATTTTATGTGGACAACATAAAATGCTGCTTTTTTCTTTTTTCTCATCCAATCCAAGAATCCCTACCTCTAAACTAATGCATTTAGATAATTTATAGTTAATACAGTTATTGACACGGATGGACTTAAGTCTACCATCTTGCTATCCATTTTCTATTTGTCTCAATTTTCACTTACTTCTACTTTATCTTGTCTTCTTTTGGATTGAATATCTTTTTGGTGCTGATCATAATGCCAAAAGACTTATCCTAAATGGCATAATCCCAAATATTGAAATTCCTAAAGATCAAAATCTCCCAATTGCATCTCTGAAAATTAAAATCCTGAAAGCTGAAATCCTAAAAAGGACAATTCCATTGTGGGGGGTAGCTACATAAAAGGGGTAGGAAGGCAAATTCTGGAGAAAAGATTATTGGGTTTTGCAGTTGCACAGGATAGCTGCCAAATTATTCAGTCATGTAGCACTTTGGCCCTTTACACATATCATCATTTTGTCTTAAAAGTGGCCTTTGTTAGAGAATAAAAAGAATTAAACACGCTCAGTGACCTCTTGAACCAGGCGGGTGCCAATATATGGGTTTTTCCCGGGTTAAGAGACGTAAGTGGTGAACTATTTGGGGATTTCACTATTGAAGAAGAGAGATTCTTACATTTATCACAAAATAAAGCATAGAAAAAGTGATCCCCACCATCTGTTATAAAGTGTGTACAACTCATGCTCCTGCTGGATGTTGGATCCAAAATCTGTAGAACTTATTCGTTTAGATGTTAATGATTAGAAAAAGTAAAGCACTTTACAGGTACTTGTTTAAAGTCTTGACTGGCTGTAGCCAAGAATATGAATTTTAATGAAATTCTCAAACTTTAATGATAGATTTGGAATCAGATGCAATCAAAGCTTCAGAAAGTGAATTTCAAGGTGTTACTGTTGAGGCTTTTGCCGCATGCCGCCCTGTGCAATTACATGGAAACTTCAGAGGAGCGGGATTGGCCACGGGTTACGGCAACAATGGTTCATCATCTAAGCAGTGGCCTTCCTTCCCACAGATGAAACTCCTGGAGGCTTTAGTGCATTAAAGCCACATTTGCCTGAAGAGACCAGTAAAGTCACTGACTGGTTTGAAAATAATTATGGGCCTG
Source organism: Hystrix cristata (assembly GCA_004026905.1). Classification (NCBI taxonomy): domain Eukaryota; kingdom Metazoa; phylum Chordata; class Mammalia; order Rodentia; family Hystricidae; genus Hystrix; species Hystrix cristata. The sequence goes on from PVJO010001579.1 coordinate 148,290, forward strand.
GCAGGGTGAGAAGACACTTACACCACAGTGTCGAGTTTGACTGCCAGAATGTTTCCACCAAACCTGTGGTCTGTGTATGAGCGCATGTGGAAGAGATTTCCGTGTACCCAAAACAACACGCAGCAGTGTGACACAGAAGATGGGAAAACCGGGACGGGACTGCTTATGTCCGTGTACATCAAATCATGGCATTTCTAGGAGAGCAGCACCGCACAGGAGATGACTGTGAACAAGTACTCTGGGGAGGGCCTGCCCTAAAAGAAAAAAGCAGCTGCATATCTACCCTGATGCGAGACTCTGAAATAGAATCAGTGATCATGAAAACTGACCCACTTTCATGAACCCCACCACCATGCAACTGCCTATAATCCATCCGCGGAATAGACTTCTTCCTACGTATAGCTGCTTTAAGCTGTTTTTTGTGAAGTGAAGTTTTTTGTGAAGTTTTTGCTTCTTAGTAAGTGAAAGATGTCCTTGTACATCTACATTTGTGAAAGATGAAATTCCTTCTCTTTCCTCTTTCTCCCTTCTCTCCTCCTCCTCCCCTTTCTCCTCTTCCTTCTCTTCCTCTTCCTCCTTGTCCTCCCTCCTCATTTCCCCGCTAGACCTCCTCCTCTTTCTCCTCTTCTTCCTTCTTTCACTTTTCCGTCTCTTTCCCCTTCTTGGTGCTGGATGTTGAGCCTGGGGTCACTCTTACCACTACCTTCCTAGCCCATTTCATTTTTATTTTGAGACAGGATCCCACCAAATTGCCTAAGCTGTCCTTGAACTTGTGATTCTCCTGCCTCAGAGCTGGGATTACAGGCATGCATCACCATACCTGGCTAAGTTCTTTAGATCATGGTCTCTGGGCAACTGCATATGTGGTAGAGTTCCTCATAATTTTTGGTTTTGTTTTCTGATTCCTGGGAATTCAACCCAGGACCTTCACACTAAGCTACATCCCCAGTACATTTCTAAAAATATTTTTTCAATTTGAGAAAGAGTCTTGCTAAATTGCTAAGTTGCCCAGGCATGGCCCAAACTCTCAATCCCCCTGCCTCAGCCTCCCTAAATAACTGGGATTACAGGTGTGTGTCGCCACTCCTAGCTGTATCCTGGTATTTGATCCTTCTCATCAGAAGACTTAGGTTATCTATTGCAGTATTTCACGTGACTGCGCTGATAAAGCTGGATGCGCATAATTACCAACCAATACAATGTGCGAGGACGCATTTTGCTCCTTCACCTTTTTCAGGAATACAGTTCATCTGCTTATTGCTCTCACACTTGCACAGCTGTTGCTGACATACACGAGGGTCTGTGCCTGCAAAGCTGTGCACCTCACTGTTGCCTATTGTATCTGCAAAGTAGCCGATGGCATGTTCTGTATGTTTTTATATCTTCCTCAGATAAATCCTTTTTAAAAATGTAAATGTCTTTAAAATGTTTTTATTTTTTTCCAGAATTATATTTTTGGGACTTTGATCTTTCAGAATTTTAGATTTTAAGGATTTTTAGACTTTGCAGATTTTGATCTTTGAGATTTAAATGTTTGAGATCATGTCTTTTGGTATTGTGACCCAAATTGTATGTTTTAGTATTATGGGTTTATCTTCACTATTGGCCATACCTATTTGTTTTATTTTTTGTCATTTCTGTAGGGTTTACAACACATTGTTTAAATTATCATGGTCTAGTTTCAACTTCTATTTTTCTATCTTATAAATAATTCTTTACAAGAATACACCTCTATTTTCCCCTCCCATCTTTGTAATATACATTTTGTTTTATTATATGTCATTAGTACCACAATATTGACTAAACAACCAATAATCTTTTAAAGAAATCATATTGGTCAGCTTCTGCATCACTGGGACAAAGTACCCGACACCCACTACTTAAAGGAGGAGGCATTTAATTTGGCTCACAGTTACAGAGGATTCAGTCCAAGGTCAGCTGACTCCAAGGCAGAAACAACATGGTGGAAGGGTGTGGTGGAGCAAAGCTGCTCATTTTATGGTAGCCAGGAAGCAGAGCACAGAGGAAGAGTGCTGAGGAGAGAGACATCCTCCAAAGCACACCCCAGTGATCCACCTCCTTTGGGCCCTACTCCGCAATAGCACACTTGGCTAAGAACCTCAGAGGATTAAGCCCGGATGGACACAGTGCCCCACAATCCAGTCATCTATCCAAGAGTCTCTTAGTCCAGGCAAGATGACCTTGATCATCACAGAAGTTAAAGAGAGTAAAAAATCCTGTCATGTCCATCCACACATTTACCATTTATAGCATTTTTTACTGTTACATTCCTGTGTGAAATACTATCTTTTTAAAAATATATATATTTCTGCTGAGGAAAGACTCACTTGCTTTTGTTTGGTTTTACAAAGAGGTTGTTTGGGCTTTAATTTTGATAGTTTTGCCAAATGTAAACTTCAGAGTTGAGAATTTTGCTATTTGTTTTTTTCCATTCTGAATTTAAAAACCTATTTCATTTTCTTCTGGGCTTCATTGCTTCTGAAGAGTTCAGCCATCATTCCCACCATTGTCTCTTTGGTATGATGTAGGTTTTGTCCTCAGGCTACTTTTAAATTTTCTGTCAGGTTGCTTATTTTTGAGCTTGACCATGATACCTGAAAGTAGCTCTATGTGCATTTGTGCAAATACTACATGTATTGGTGGTTCAGTGTGCTCGTTGTGCATTTGGGGTCCTTATTTTAATGTTTTTACTAACTCTGAGAAGACTTCCAACAGTAAGTCCTTCAATTTTGTTTTCATCACTTTTCTCTGTTTTCCCTGTCTAGCACCCTAATGACATGTGTGAGACCACTTGGTATTTTCCAAGCCATGGATACTATTTAATCTTTAATCTATTTAATCTACTATTCATCTATTTCATCTTTAATCTACTTTTAATCTATTTCATCTTTTTGGTTTCTTTAATCTATTTCAAATTGGATAATTTCAAATGCTCTATCTTCAAGTTTATTAACCCTTTCTCATGGAATCTCCAATCTCTTAAATCCATCAAGTGGAATTTTTGATTTTACATGTTATCTGTTTTGGTATCAACAATTCCATTTGGTTCTTTTTAATGTTTTCCATATCTCTACTGAGATTTACCATACTTTCATTTAAGTCATTGGATATAGAGTATTAATAATAACTGCTTTACACTTAAAGACTTGTCTGTTAGTTTTAACATCTGGATCATCTTGGGGTCTATTTCTATTCATTGAATTTTTTCTTGCCCTTAGTTGGATATCATTTTCCTACTTCACACATCTGGTAATTTTTTAGCATATTATTCCTAATATGAACAATAAGATAGAGGGAGCCCAGATTTCAATCCTTCCCTTTCAAGGGCACTGAGTGCTGTTCTTGAAGGCAGGTAAGTGACTGCAAGTTCATTTGCTCCTGTGAAGATTATTTCCTTTTTTTTGTGAGACTGGGTCTGTTTTGCTCTGAGCTTAGTTTCCAGGCCAGCCCTAACTGTAGGGCAAGTTTCTTCCTCTTAAAGCATAAGCTTTCTGGGTTCCAACTGAATTCTTGCGATACTTTGGCAGGCATTTCCCCTCCCTGCAGGCAGGAGCCCAATGCCTCTCCACTCCGCAGGACTTCCGGTGTCCATGCTGTCCACAACCCTGCAGTGTGTGGCCCTTGCTAGGCTTCGGGGGCTCTCGGCCTGCGTGTGTGTACAGCTCGGTCCTGAGCCGCAGCCCTGCAGCCCACCCCATGCACACCACAGGGCTGCTTCTCTGGGCAGCTCCTTTCTCTCTGATGTCCTGCCCCACAAACCCCAGCCACTACTGCAGCCCAGAACTTCAGTCTCTGCCTCCTGAGCTCGCAGAGAACACTGCACAGCTCGAGCTTTACTGCAGAAAGCTGGGGTGACCATGGAGACCAGCACATGGAGCCCACGTCTCTCCAGTCACGGCTCCTATTGCCTCGTACTCAGCAACAATCGCCTTGTCTGTTTCGTCCCTGTCTGTAACCGTTTAAAGTGAGGCCAAGTTACGAACCAGTTACTCTGTCATGGCTGAACGCAGACAGACATCCTCATGTGTTCTTAATTCTCTGCAAGATTAGCCCTCCTAATGAGTCAGGGTGGAAGGGTCCGATTTCTTTTAAAATATTGCAATGTTATTGAAGGAGGCCCCTTCCCTTAAAGCAAGGAAGTCGTGTGTGTCAGCATTGGCTGTTGGGCGATGCAACTGAGGCGATCTGTGGGATTAACTAGAAGCAGGCTGACCTGTACAAGAAGAAGAGAAATGGCTGTTTCATTACCTAACGCAATCTTCTCGTACTGCACATTTCCCGAAGGGGGAAGGTAGCACTGGGCACTTGTCTGAAATTCGTCTCCTGTGTGTCGTGATGGTTACGTGGAGGCTCAGCATGACTGGCTCTGGGATCCGTCCTGGGAATCGGTGGAGCTCACTTCCGGGCATGTCTGAGTGGGCACAGAGCTGCGTCTGTCCTGTCACACCTTCTCCTTCGGTTCCTCTGAACTAAGCATCTTTGCACCCACCCTTCCATCTTGAGGTTTCTTCTGTCTTGGGGCCAGCTGACCCTGATCTAGCAATTTCTGAAATTGTCAGCCAAATTAAACCTCTTCTCCTGTAAATTGTGTCAGGTATTGTGTCCCAGTAATAAAAAGCTGACCAGTATACCCAGGGAATAAATGTAACATCAGAATGCATGAAGGCATTGCTCCCCATTCCATACATCATCTTCTACCTGACCCCCTCTTTTAGGTTACTACAAAATTAAGCTGCATCTGAAACCAATAAACACAGAACATCCTACAAAGAGCTGTCTGCACCTGTCACTTCCTTGCTGCCCAGTGAAGTTCCTCTTTTCACCACGGTCATGGCTCACACACCTGTGTCATTACTGTCCAACCGCCCCAGTAGATTCTAACCTCCATGAGGGCAAAATTCTTGCAGGTAGCTCCAGTCCATCAGAGACTGACACACGGTGGTCCCCCCATCCATTTGAATTGCCAAGCTTTCAGTTACTAAGCCCAACCACAGTGGGAAGATATTAAGTGGAAAACTCCAGAAATAAACAATCCATTCATTTTACATCATTTGCCTCTGAGTAATGTGATGAAACACACTAAGCCTGGGATAGAAATCATCCATTTGTCCAGCATATTCACCCTGTATATGCTGCCCTCCCGTTCGTTAATGAATACCTGTCACCATTACCAGATCGACTGTGGCAGCATTGCCAGGCATATGTTCCAGTAACCCTTATTTTATTTAATAAAGGCTTCAAAGGGCAAGAGTAGAGATGTTGCCCATTTTATTACAGTATATTGCTATTATTTTTCTGTTTATTAGTCATTATTAATGTCTTCCTGTGCCTAATTTATAAACTCAACTTTCTCCTAGGTGTGCATGTATAGGGAAAAACATGGCATAGAGAGAAGTCGGTACTGTCTGCAGCTTTGGCCAGCTGCAAGTAAGAAGGGCTTTTGTACAGAAGGATCTAAGAATTATTTTGTTAAATAAAGGAATAAATAAATGAATCCACAAATGAACAAGTCCCTTCAGAATTAGACTAAAAAGGATGAAGAGGGAGTTAGTTCCTGAGTACCTGTAGCTTTTATTTTTCAAGGCATTTCTTTGGTCACAGGAGACTGTTCTACCAAAAAAGAGTTCCTGGACAATCAACCCAAAGAAGCTGCTGTGTGAACTGGGTGTCAGAGTATCCGCCCTTTCTGTGGGGGCAGCAATAGTCACAGCAGGCTCTTGTGACACCCCAGGTTTTGTCCCCATGCACACCCTCGTATTGGCCCTCCCTGACAGTAGCGTGTACCAGGAGGGAGCTTCCTGCTTTCCATGTGAGGGCTCAGCGCATGTGGGTTTGGAGGAGTCCCAGGACACCAAAGATCGTACGTGTGGCCAGAGGAGCATCTTGTCTTCTCTTGGACATGGTGGCAAAGCCAAGTAACAACAAGGCCTGGGCGTTCTTTGATTGAAGGAGCCCAGGACACAGAACACTATAGACCATTTGGTTGACACTTCTGGGTAGGCAGGTGGTCTAGCTACCAAACTACCAAGAGGAGACGGAATGAACCCAAGGATACAAAAAGAGTAAAGAACAGAACTGGTACTAGTTTCCAGGACACCAGCTTTCTGGTTCAGGCTGTTATTGTTTCTTTGTTCCCCTCCCCTTACCTTCTGCCCTTACCTGGCCAATCTACTAGATCATGTTTTATCTCAGACCACTTAGACTCCCGAGTAAGAGCATGCTGCTCTAATCCAGCGAGACTGGAGAGAGTCAGAAAAGAGGACTGTCCTGTTTGGAACAGGTTGACCTTGACCTCACCATGTATCCCAGACTGGTCTCAAACTTGCAGCAATCCTCCTGCCTCAGCCACCAAATGCAGGGATTACAAGCATCTGGCTCCCTGTTCCTAAGGAGTATACACGTGGAAGCCTGCGTGTGTATCCCAAAGAAGCAGTCTGAGATATCTGGTGATGGGATGTCCTGGAGAAATCTACAAAGCGGATGTCCCCAGAGCTGTCTCCCCCTCAGAGCTGATAAATCAAGTGACTTTTTCTGCATGAACCGTGATATACTAAAGCCGTTCGAAGCCAGCCTGGGCAATTTAGCCAGACTCTGTCTCAAAATTTTTAAAAAGGGTTGGGGAGTGGGGCTGGGGTTATAGCACGGTGGTAGAACACGTGCCTAGGAGGCGCAAGGCCCTGGGTTCAGTGTCCAGCACAAGAAAAAAAAGTAAAGATTCTATCAAAGATAGTTTCCTACAAAGTACTTTTAAACCCCACAAATATTTTTAGCACAATTCTTATGAATACCTTTCATGTAAGCCGACACAGCTTTGGCAAATGGAATCCTAGTGAAACTGATCACTAATTGTGACCATCACATAGTCATCAGCCATCAGCATCCTAGTAAATCTTAAATTTTACAGAACAAAGCCTGACACATGAGTATTGGATACGCGTAGTTTAAGGACCCAGCGTGTACTCTCGTACATACAGAAGCACATGTGTGACCTTGCTACTGTCATCGTGTGTGGAGGAATCCAGCAGCCGTTTAACAGCTTCCTGAATTGCCAGCTAATACGGGGCTGGAAGCCAGGAAGAGCGCAGCACGGCATCCACATGAGTCTTTGTGAGAGGCGGGGGAACAATCTGGGTGTAATTAAGAAAACTGAAAATTAACAACGTGATGGCATTAAAAGCGGAGAAAGGCTGGGGATGTGGCTCTGTGGTAGTGTGGACTCAATTCCTGGTACCACAAAGCGGGGAAAAAGTGTATGGCTGTTGGGGGGAGTAGAACAAGTTAACGCTTTCTAGCTGGAGCCGGGCTTTTCAGAGTGTACTGACTCTGAGCACAGTGTGGCGGAATGGCTCTGGGGTGTCCTCAGGGTCTTCTCCATTTGGACAGGGAGCAGAGAGCAGGACCCTGCTGCCCAGTGGCTCATGGGCTGGACACAGCTGCTGGAGAACCAGAGTCCAGGAGATGCCTGCTGGAGTGGGGTAGGAGGGGGCTCCATGGCTCATGGGGTTGTAGATCTGGAGTCCAGAGGAGGAAAGGCCCTTGGGGTCCAGATAGTACTAGGATAACCAGATCCCACTTTCTTCATCTCTCCCAGGGAGTTATCCCAGCCACTTTCCTCTCCTACAGCCTCAAATTTCCCTTCTCTGTTAGATGTAATAAAACAGCCTAACGGAAACCATCGCTGGGATCCCAAATAGCCCTCTAGCTATCACCCTATTCCTCTCACTCCTGGCCGAGACAAACACCTGGAGCTGTTTCTCTCTTTGTGCCTCCACCATATCCCACTCTTCTGATAATCTCCTGGTCCCTGCAAGATTCCTCAGCTCACTTTCCATCCAAATCACTCTTCCCGAGGCCACGAGGGTCTCCCTTAGGCTGCCTCCCGTGGTCTGTGCTCGCCTTTTCTTTGGCTTGACCATTGCAAGCACCTCGCCCAGCGTATCGCTCCCTCTTCTCACAATCCCTTTTCCCTTCGCTTCCCGACACCTCACCCTCCCGGTTGCTTCCTCTCAGGCTGGGCGTCTGTCCAGTTCCCTATGCGTCTTCCTCCTCCTCTTCCCAGCTGCTCTGGTTCTCCATGTTTGGATTTCTTCTCTCCTCCTTCCCTACTTGTTTCCTGGGTGAGCTCATTGTCTTTACAGCTCTCAGCAGTATGCTCCCAAATTTACTATCTCCAGGGATATTCCCCAACCCTAACCACACGCAGTGCCTCCGAGCAATGCAAATTTACTCTCATAATTCTGGAGGTCAGAAGTCTTAAGGGGTGAAAACTTCTTGGGCCCAGCAAGCCAGCTTCTTCTGCAGTCTTCAGGAAGGATCATTCTTCACATCTTTCAGCTTGTAGTGGTAGCCAATATCCCCTGGTGCATTAGTTAGGGTTCCCTAGAGGACCAGAATCAGTATAAAATATGTGTATCACACAAGGGTGTATTAGGGAGGCTCACAGGATCAGAAGGATAGGAATCCCAATGGCCATCTGTGGAATCAGAGGGAGGAATCCAAAATGGCCACCAGTGCCCTGGAGAGCCGGGGAATTGAGGAGCAGTCAGATGTTGAGGCCTGGAAGCTCACTGGAGAGTCAGTAGTGCGAGTCTGCGTCGGAAAGCTGAAGGAACTGGAGAAAAAAGTACAAAGAAAATGGCCAAGACTGGAGCTCCTCTTTCTCTTTTTATTCTGTCCAGGCTGCAAGACTATTGGTTGGTGCCACCTACATTCAGGGTGGGTCTTCCCCCCTCAATTTGCTGGTCTACATGTCAATCATACACACACGCGCACGCGCACACACACACACACACACACACACACACAGACTACTAATCTGCTGGGCAGTTAAATCAAGTTGACAGATCACAGTTAATGATCACACTTGGCTTGTGACTCTGTCCTTCAAATCTCTGATGCCATCGTCCCTCCATCTCCTCTGCCTTTTACTCCTCTGAGCTCTTACTGCCTTTGTGCCCCTCTTAAAAGAGAGATCACACCTGGATTATCCGGGATGATGGGCCTGGTTCAAGGTCTTTAACTTAATCACACTGCAGAGCCCCATTTTCCATATAAAGCAATACTCATAGGTTCTGGGATTTGGGATGTAGACATATGAGGAGGCCATTATTGAGCCTCTCAGAGAGCCCAGACCACTGCTGTCATTGGAGACGTATCCCCGAAGTTCTTATGTTGGAAAATTAATCTTCAGTGCAACAGTGTTGAGAAGTGGTGCCGCAAAGAGGCAATGAAGTGGCGAGGGCTCCGCCTTTGGGGCTAGATTATGCTGCTGTCACAGGAATAGGTCACTTACCCTGGAGCGGCGCCTCATAAAAGGGGGAGTGGGTCCCTCCGCCAGTGACGTCCCCGCGTGCTACAGTGCAGCACACAAATGCCCAGCGGAGGTGGCTCCCCCATCTTGGACGTCCAGCTTCTGTTCCTTATCAGTTACCCAGACCGTGCAGCTCGGCTGAGGAGCCCAGATGGACCAGCACGAGCTCTGGCTAATTCCAGACTCGGACACCCAGTGGCCCGCGCTGCATGACTATCTCAAAGCCGAAGGGCGGGACGCAAAGACCACAACACAGACGATCCCAGCACCAGCTCCGCTGTCTCTGATTGATCGAATCTTCCTTCCAAATCCTCGACTTTGGGGCATCTCGGCCCCATCGACCGTCTCAGTGTCTACCCGCGCCCTCCTCGGTCACCGTGGCGCCTCCCTCCGGTCTCCGGCTTCCTGGCCACCTCTACCGGATGGTCCTGCATGAGGAGCCACCGTTCTTCTGAGGCTCTCGTTCATGACAGCCCCTCTCCGGTCACCTGTCTCCCTCGCTCGCTCCGCCCGGGCTGCACTGGCCCCTCGGTCCTGGCCCTGCCACAGGGCCTTTGTACCACTCCTCCAGCCGCTGCAGCCTATCAGTCTGCTTACCTCGCATGCCAATTTATTTGTTGTTTTTCCCCTTTGCATAGCTTGTTCTCCTCCTCTGAACCATAAATTCCATGAGGATGTGCATTTTTCCGGTCAGCTTTGTTTCCTTCTATAACCAAGAACAATGTCCAGCAGAACTCAATAAATACATGAATGAATGAAAGATTTTTTCCTGCAGATAAGTATACAGAAAGTCAGAGAAACATGACTTTTAATACTTGTGTCCTTTTACTAAATCTATTATTAAACTTTTGCTGAGAGCTAGGAGTGGTGGTGCACACCTGTAATCTCAGCACTCAGGAGGCTGAGGCAGGAGGATCATCATGAGTTCAAGGCCAGCCTGGGCTACATAGCAAGACCAAACAATAGATAAATAATCTTTCACAGCGGGTCTGCTCAGAGCCTCGTCCTCAAGTAGCTGCCATTCTTCGGGGGACACACACATGTGCACAAAGACCTAGTATCAATACAAAGCCGCTTTGCAGGTACTACTTACAGGAGTTCACGGTGTGATGGCCGCAGAGGAGACCCCCATCTCTCTGGTGGCTTTGGGTGATGGGAAGGGGCTGCGTCGGGGAGGTGGCATTGAGCTCTGCCCTGAGAGGTTTGCAGCTGTGCCACGCTGTGCTGTGCATGTCACCACCAAAGCTCAAGTTGGAATTGAACCCCCATTTTGAGGTAGTCAGAGGGGCCCAGGTGGGGTCTTCAAGAGGCGCTGAGGTCGGGAGGTTCATGGGTTAATGGTTAATGGTTGTCTGCGGACATCTGTCGCACAAGCCAGGTTGGCTGTGTCTCCTGGACATTCCCCTCACCATGTGACACCTGTGCCACCTGGGGACTTCCCAGGGAGTCCCCACTGCAGGAACTCACCAAACATGGCCCCAAACCTCAGGTTCCCCGGGCTCCAGAACGCTAAGAACTTTTCTCTGTAGAGCTCCCCGTCTCTAGGATTCAGCGATAGTCGCCTACTGTGAGCCCTCAGGGTCCACGGCTGGTGGCAGCCCTGTGACCATGACTCCAGTACCCAACAGCCGGACAGAAGAAAGGCCTGAGCCAGGAGAAGCCCGGTGTCCTCCTCAGCCCCTCAGCCCAGCCCGGTGGGCTCTGGGGAGAGGACTGAAGAGTCACTTCAGCCAAGAAGAAGGCGCCGCCCCCGTAAGGTCAGTGTAGAGGCTGTGCCTCCTGGAGTCCAGGGAGAGGCCAGCGGGAGCCAGGCCCCCTAGCTGCATGCAATCTGGGCCCCCGATTCCAGGGCTCTGTTGTGAGGCCCAAGAACGTCATTTGAGAGCAAGGATAGAGTAACCGGCCCCACATCCCAGAGCAGCTCCCCATCTCCCTCCCTCGAAGGTGGCCTTGAAGTCCCCTTTGTCCACAGGTGAGTGGAGGTTTTGTGAGAAAGCATCTGACTGGTGGCCTCTGGCTATCGGCAATCTGACCTTCTGTTCCCATTTCAGACTTCAGGAGTCTTCTTGTCGTAGTTGCCTTTCTTATTTTCTTCTCCATTCACTCCTAATGTCTTGAGAGGCCAGAGCAGAGACAATTCAAGTGGATACTTGCGTTTAGAAGCGCCTGGTTTTGTAACGGCCCCTCTTGCTGACTTCTTGGGGTCACTGGGCTTTATCACGGTCTGAGTGTGTTACGAAACTGGAGCATGATGGGTAAGAGGCTCCTGGGGAGATGTGGCCCCGGACTGTGCAAGATGGTGGCCGATGGGCGCTGTCTGGGTGTCTGGCCCAGCTCTGGACTCTGTGGCGCTGCAAAAGAAACCAGACTTGTGGTGGTGTAGCTGGAAGACGGAGGCAGCCAGGGCCTGGGCCAGGTTTCCAGGCTGCCGGCGGAGTCTAGGCAGTGGCTGAAGTGGTGCCCGCAGCAAGGAAGGCTCCCCGACCCACGGAGCGGGCCATGTGGGGCGAATGACCCTCACTCACTTCGTCATGCTTCCCCGGACAGTGAGCTTTCCAGATGCAGGTCACTGCCACCCCCAGCCCGCGTCGGGTCTGAAGCCCTTCCCTGGGGAGACAGTAAGCAAGCCCCTGGCTCCTGGAGTCCACTTCACCTGCCAGTGAGGGTGAACAGCTCCCGGGACATGGCCCAGGAAGGACAGCAAGACCATGCTGACCTGAACCACAGCTCCGGATGTGGCACAGAGAAGTGGCCTCATGTTTACCTCTGGACTCAAAGCGAATGGCAGCTGCACTGACCTGCCGTCCCTCTGCCCACAGCTCATGGGCCTCGATAAGTAACGCCTGGGGGGAAGCAGTAACACCCACACCCCAGAGGGCTTCCCTCTGTGCGTTCCTTCCTCCCCGACGCTCTGGCTGCTGCAGAATTCAGAGTCCCAGGAGGTGATGGAGATCAGAGAGGTGGCACTGAGAGAGGACAGGATGGAGGACCCCGCTGAGGAAGGAGAGTGGCAAGTGGAGAGGCTAGCAGACCTCAGCAAGCAGCTGTCTTGTGCCTCGGCTGGCACTGGCCCAGTGCAGGACACCCAGGGACAGAATCAGCAGCTCTCCAGCTGCCCCAGACTGGTCCGCCATCACCAGGCTGGTAGCTTATTTGGAAGCCATGTATTTCATTTTGCAATAATACTCAATGAAAAATACCCAAATACAAAATAGCAAAAATAGCAAGATCTCTTTTCCTTCTAGAATACCATCTCTGGTCTCCTGCACTTCTCCTAATTATGCACACGGGCTCTGAGTAGGTCGTGTGGAGCCAGACTGCCCGGGGGTTGGAACCCCAGCACCGCCACTTTTAGGGCTCACTGTGGGACGGTATTTAACTTCTCCATGCTTCAGTTTGCTCATCTGCTGTTCAAGGATCAAGTGAGTGAAGGTTGGTGAAATTCTTAGAATGGCCTGTTAGACAGAAGGGATCTAACACCAGGACACTCCCGGATTAGCCAGTTCTCCCCATCTCTGCCCCGGCCTCCTCAGCTCTCCGTCCCGGGTCTGGGTGGCTGCTCTCGCTCTGTTTGCCTTCTGTGGTTGGACCAGTCAAACGCTCACCCCGCCCTTCTGCAGCCCACAGCTGCGCCCACCATCACGCAAGCCTGAGGCAACCCCTGGGCAGGGCTGTAGGACCTCACGCTCCTCTGTGGCCCTGGGCCTCACAGTACCTGGCACATGGAAAGAACTCACTAAATGCTTGTTGAAAATAAAATTTCCTCCCTCCTAATGACTCCCAGTATCACCTTTCTGGTTTGCCCCCAGCAGCTGTGGGAACCAGAAGACTGGGATCATCATGTCCTTGTTTAGGGGCCCAGAGATGAGATGTGAACATCACGGCAGGGGGCTGGCAGGCGTCAGTGCAGGGCACTCTCCCTCAGTGGCTTTACCATGACACGCGTCACTGCTTCTTATTGCAGAGGCCGCACCCTCTCCTGACTTGGGCTAGACCCCTCAGTGAGCCCAGCTGCAGGAGTTGGTAGTTGGTGTCCAGAAGTGCAGGGCTCAGGGATTGGGGGACAGCCTGGCTCGTCCTTGGGGCCCCAGCTATGGCCAGTTCTTAGAACAAAGGTGAGAGGCATGATGGGCCGCCAGCACACAGCTGCTTTGATGTTACTGGGCCACAACATGTTCAAAAGGCAGGGAATCTGGGCAATAGACGTTCTGGTCCTCGCCTCGCCCTCCTCTGGTCCCCAGCCCCAGGGTGGGTGGGGACCCCTGCGGGAGACGTCCTGGTAAGTGCATCAAAGTGCACTGGCTTCCAAACGGCTGTGTGGCAGCGGCTCATCCTCCCTCCCGGGCAGCTGTGGCCAGCAGTGGTGTGGGGAGAGGTGACCGGGGCCCAAGGAGCAGCTGAGACATCAGTACTTCAAACCGCATGCCACCCATCGCTTAAGAGTCACTTTCCCGTCCACCGTTCACTGGCTCCTCCACTCTCGGCCTAGGTCAGCAGGATGTTATGAGGGGCAGACATGGACTTTTTAAATCCCGGTGAGTTCTGGTGTGCTCCGACCCTAAACCCAATTCTGCTGTGGAAACTGCAGGAGACGGTGGAATGAATCCAAAAACCACGATGTCACCTGGCGTGGAGCCCGCCCACCTGGCTTCCTTCTAGTCCCACTTGCTGAATGAACACAGACAAGGGCAACCTCTTCTGGGCCTCAGTTTTCCTATCATCAAAATGGGGTTTGTGATCCCCAAGGCCTTTCCTGGTTATGCAGTGTGAGCAAAATATGGTGAATGTTTACTTTTTTATTGTATTATACTAAAACCTGCATCGCCATTAATTCCTTTCACATATTCCTCCCTTACTTCAGTGACATTCGCCCCATCATCCTTGCCACTTTGGGGAGCAAGTCTGGAAGTCTTCTTTTGTGAGGTCTTTAGCTGTGCTGTCTGTCCTGGCTGCCTCTGTGTCCTGAATTGATTCAAAAATGTCAACACTTCATGGTCATTTTGACTTTGGGGAGAGCCAGCAGTCACACAGTGCCAGATACAGCCGATAAGGTGGATGAGGACAGGGCATCTTGTTTTTAGGAGCTGCCATTTGGTTGGGTGGCACTTGGCAAGAACACGCACCGGGATTTTGATCACACCTCATGAAGACCCTCATGAAAGAGGACTTCCAGAGCTGCTTCAGAGAGCGGCAAGCACAATGGGATAAGTATGTTTGAAGTGGGGGGAAGATTTTGAGGGGGATTTAGGGCCACGTGTCTTTTACTGTAATACATTTTTTAAGAATTTTAAACATTGATGGCATATTTCAATCACCACTCTTATTTTGAAGAGATACAGCAAAATGTAACTTGACAGAGTTATCTGTACCTAATGTGGACTGTCTCTGTGAGGGCACCTCTATCACGCACACACACACACACACACACACACACACACATATACACACACGCGCACACTCTGACATGGGGTAAACGTCACTGTTGAAATCCTGTGCTAGCAAATCAGTAGGCCATAGCCGCCTCCTGGGCCTGTCTTCATCCGTTTTGTGTTGCTAAAACAAAACACAACTGGGCACATTGTAGACAGAGAGAAAGGTTCATCTTAGCACACCATTTTGGAGGTGGAAAGGTTCAAGCTTGGGTGGCTGCATTGTGGCAAGTGTGCTGTGTGGTGTCAGAAAATGAAAATTCATAAAGTAAGATTGTGTTCATTGTTTTTCAACTTAAAAGTATTGTTCCTCTAAATTTTATTAAATTTATTCTATTAAATTTAGGGGAACAATACTTTACGAATCTTCATTTTATTTTAATAAATTCTCTCTCCAACATCATCGAAATATAAGGCTGTCACAAACTGTATTTGTTTTAAATGGCTGATATTACATTTTGTGGAATCATTATGAGCTTTTAGCTCTTAGGATATTATCTTTTTAAAAAGTGAAGTCAAAATTTTCTCCAATTTTATTTTTATTTTGCCAGTAAAATGCAAGAGGTGGCTATCTGAGGCAGATCGTTGACAATAAGTGCATGTTAGTCCAGTTTTCCCACCTTGTGCTCTGCTGGTGGAACCAAGTTCAGTGGCCAGTCATCATAGAAATGTGCAACTACCTAAAAGAAATAGACCCAGAAAGGAAAGACAAAGGACAGAATGAAGACCAAGACTTTGGGGGGCGTCTGGGATAATCGGGAGAGTTGGGGTGCACAGACTGGGGAGCTGTCGCTGCACCAGCTTCCAGCAAACCCAACGCCTGCCAAGTAGCCACCGGCAGCCCCGCCCTCCGGGCCACCACCCCGGTCTCTTTCCCGCTGTCAAGCGGTCCTGACCCGGCCCGTCCAAAGCTGGGGAACGCGAAGCTGGGGTCATCGGAGTGCAGCCCCCAGGTCCTCCACCTGACACTCGTTTGTTACAGCTAATTTCTTTTGCACGTGGGACATAAAGGGTGCTGTATATAAACTACGCCCTCCTTGAAATCTTCTAACAATTCACATCCTTCACATTTTATAGCAGGAGTGGAGGGGCCAATAAGGTTACTAACTCACCTACAGTGACAGCAAAAGCAGTCAGGCAATGGACCCAGCGCTGCTTGGCACCTTAGTCTTGGCTTCTCCTCCCGGATCCTTTCTAAAACACACAGCAAGTGATGAAATAACATTTTTCCTTTTCTCATCCTTTTTTTGTTTTGTTTTTTGAGAAAAGTTCTCACTGTATAGTTCAGGCTGGCCTTGAACTCACTATGCAACTCAGGCTGGCCTCATACTCTCGGCAATCTCCTGCTTCAGCCTCCTGAGTGCTAGGATGACAGCTGGAAAAATCTGCTGACGTGGTGACCAGTTTCTTTCTAAAGCATTCAGTATATTAGAGCTGTGAAAGTTCTACGCAGCAGAATCCAAGTCCCGTCTTTCTTTCTAGGATCATTATCGGGGCTACGGTTGTGCTTAGCATTATTGTAGGCTCTCACACCTCAGCCCCTTAGACCCAAAGTTCCTGGAAACCTTCTAATTTTGAAGCCACGAAGGCCACTCTTTCCCCACATCCTCGCTGTGAAGGCGCAGAGCAGAGGACAGCGGGAGGCCAGACAGCAGGTCCCTGCACTCAGCCGGGGGAGTATTTCCGCACCAAGACCCTGCCGGTGCCACTATTTGTTTTACCATCTCTCACTCCCTCTAACAATCCCCTCAAAGTCAGACACTTAAAATAAGGTCCTCATAAACGCGGCTCCGGCTGGAGAGTTCCCAGGAGAGAGGATGTTAATTTTGTTGACAAATTTCAGTGTTCTTCAGGCTGGGGCCTTAATTCTTTGAGCAAACTCTTGGTCCTGATCCGCACGGTCCCTTCCACCCCTAATGAGTGGTGCAGTGAGCGCCTCTGCTGTTTTTTTTTAGCACAGGCTGTGTCAGGCGAGCCAAAAAGGCCCTTAGGGATGAGTCGTGTTGTATTTGTGTATATTTTTAAAAAACAGTCTTCGCCCTTCTGGCTGCAGCCGCCATCGCATTTCGAGGGAGGTGTCACCATAGAGATGTCCTCTGATCCATCTCTATTGATACCCCCTTGAAAGCGGGTCCTGAATAGCCACTGAGGTAGGTAAATGTATGCAGTGACACTGATCGGATGATTCTATTCTACAAAATTCGGGCACCGTTTGTTTCCGAGCTTGTCTGAGGACTGGGACACGGTGTTGGGTTTTGTCGCACGTGCGCTCCTCGCGGGCCCGGAGTTAATGCGGGCCTTGTTTGGAGCCACCGGAGCAGAAATTCCTCTCCCGCCAGGGACAAAAGCTTCGCGGGCCACCTCGGAGGCCGCTTTGGGAAGGCCGCGTCTCCAGGGCTCCCAAAGAAAACGGGAGCTAACTGGGAACACGGAGGGGAGCCCTGCAGCGCTCCGGCCCCCACGACACTCCAGGCCTACACATCTGGCCCCTCGGGCTCCTCTGGGGAGGCCCCAGCTTTGCCCATCAAAGCTTTTAATTTGATTCGCCTTTTTCCAGTCTCGGGGAGAAATCAGATCCAAGATGTGTGCGCTGCCCGTCTGCGGTGAAGTGTGTTTGTCCAGCGCTGCGTTCTGGTTCCTCTCTGGCGTGCTGGAGAGGGGTATGGCCCTCGGGAAGGTGACCACAGTGGCGCTGGTTCAGGCCTTGACGCTAAAGCCCGGCACCACCCAAGTCTCTCCCAGTCCCAGGAGAGGGAAGGAAGAAAGGCGGGCGGGAGGAGGGTTTATGGAGTGCCCTGGAACAGTGCTAGGCACCTGCCAGGTGACAAGAAATGCATTTGGGTGAACACACAGTGTTTATAAAGACAGGCATCCTGCTAGAAGTTTCCAGAAATATCTTTTCCATTTACTCTCCCCCTCCCTGTGACGTACGAATGTGAGTCTTGACCGGAAGTCGGGTGTCATCTCCCCAGGCACAGCGGCTCTGCCCCTCGCCTCTGCGTGTGGCGCGGCCCCTGTCTGTGGGCTGCTGGCTGGGGTCAGTTTTCCCACTGCAGGCCGCCAAGCGGGGAGGCCACCTGTTTCCTCCTGCTCCCCACACGGCCCCATTCCTGACCACCGGGCCACGGCTGGCCCTGCCTGGTATCAGCAACTTTATAGGGGACAAAAGTAGGACCAGAATATGCACATGCCGAGCTGCAGGAGTCGGGCCAGGGTAGGTTCTGGACCGTGGTTCCAGCCCCCTGGTGCTTGCTTCCTGTTAAGCACTGCATGTGTGAGTCGTGTCAGCCGAAGTCTGGGAGGCGGGCAGGCATGAGCCCAGTCTTAGCCTTGCAGACCTTTGATGTGTGGAGGACTTTTGTTTTGTTTTTTGGAGTTCTTTGAGACAGGGTCTCACTATGTGGTCCAGGCTGGACTTGAACTCACTATGTAGACTTGAACTTGCAATCTTCCTGCCTCAGCCTCCCTAGTGCTGGGATTACAGGTGTGCATCACCATGCTCAGCTTGATGGTCTGTGGATTCGGGGAGTGTTCTTTAATATACTAATTTACTCACTCGACCTCATTCACCCATCCATTCATCCATTCACATGATCAACACATGCTCTGAGCAGGACACGAGCCAGGCACAGGGCTGGTTTAAAGGGTGCAGAGAGGACTAACACACAGGCCCCACTTCCCGTACACTCAGCCATGTAAAATAGCCCCCGGAGTAACAATAAGGCCTGCCCTTCGCCCCTCTCATCCAGTCCACAATGTGCCCACTGTCCCGATGAGCCGCCCAGTGCTGGGAAGTGCCCGGCTGTGACGCGAACCCCCGCTTCTCCCAGCTTCGCTCAGAGGAGCTTCCGGCTCCTCTGCCTGCCTTCTGATGACCCAGGAGTCCCTCACTGGTCTGTCCCAGAGACAGAGGCAATGGCCTTCCCCACAGCCCCCGGGAAGACGGCTCTGTCTGCGCTCCTGATCCAAGAGTGGTGCTGTGGGGGCTGCGGCGGGGACTGTCTGTCTCAGCTGAGTATGGGCATCTGGAGAGTCACGGGCCTGGGCCTAGTCCCAGAGTCTGGGACAAGCTGGTCTGAGATGGAGTCCGAGCCGTGCTCATTCTGAGCTTGGCATCCTTGGCCCTATTGAAAGGGCTGTCGGGCCTGTCCTGCAAGCGTCCCATGGCCCAGGGGAGGCCAGTGCTCCAGCGGTGGCAGTGGCCCGCGCCTGTTCGGGTCAGGAGCCCTCAAGGTTGGGCGATGGATGCTGGAATTGTCATCCAGCCAGCTGTGCTGGGGAGGCAGGTCTAGTGACTGAGCATAGAGGCTCAGGAAACCCCTGAAAAATCAAAAAGGACGTCGCCACTTTCCTGAGTGATACTTACAGAGCTACCAACCCCTCCATCAAGAGAGGAGGGTGAGTAAGCTGGGCCTGTGCAGCGGGAAAGCGTGCAGAGCAGGCCACACCCAGCGCCGGGCGGGGTGGCAGAGCCTGCCTGAGGAGGGCCCCAGGGCTGCACAACTTGGTGTTGAAAGGTGAGCTATTTTTCGGGGCCACCCGTGGTCTGTGTTTCAAAAGTAGAACACTCGGCGAAAAACAAAGGCAGATGGTGCACAGAAAGACCAAGACCACAAGTGCGGGCCCCAGGGAGCTGGAGAAAGGGGAATTTCCAGTCAGTCATAGGGGTACCTACTTCCTAACCACAGCACACTGGGAGGCTGAGGCAGGAGGAGCGCAAGTTTGAGCCCAGCCTGGGGTAACTCAGCAAGAGACACTGTATCAAAACATAAAGAGGAGGACTGGGGATGTTTTATGCTAGGGAGTGTCATGGCCTGTGTTTTGGGAAGAGCAGAATGAATCTAGACTGTAGTGACTGCCTTTGGTAACAGAGATTGGAAGGAAAGAGACCAGTTAGGCTGACGCAGGTGCTGGGCAGCGGCTGATGGGGGTGGGAGCGAAGGGGACGAAGGATGTGCTCAACCCAAGCCCCTGGACAGGAGGGAACAGTGGCTTTTAGCACCAGCTCCCACTCACACCTCCCCCGCAGCCAACCAAGGGGAGGCCCCCAGAACCTCTCAGTTCCCTGTGGAGGGGCAGATCTGCATCTGAACCTTCAGCCAGGTGTCCCCACTTGTGGGGCCCTAATGTCCAGGGTCGTCTCTTGCTGACCAGAGGCTCAGGGGCACCCCAGGGCTGAGAGCTATTAGGGAACAAAGGGGAGCCCTTTTAATTATGCTCTCTGGTCCCCGCAGGGCAGGGGAGGAAAGGGCAAAAGCCCCAGCTGTTCTGGTGATTAGATACAACAGGGGGGAAGTTGCAAACATCTGGGTGTATTTATACCTCCAAAGCTATGACCAAAACACTAAGAATTGAAGCACAACAGCTGAACTTCTTTGTTTATAC
>PVJO010001580.1:0-65043 GCA_004026905.1 Hystrix cristata
AGAGCTACAGTATTAAAAACAGCATGGTACTGGCAAAAAGACAGACCTGAGGATCAATGGAATAGATTGGAGGATACAGAAACAACCCCAAACACACTCAAATACCTCATCTTTGACAAAGAAGCCAAACACCCTCACTGGAAGAAGGATAGCCTATTTAACAAATGGTGCTGGAAAAACTGGCTAACCACATGTCGAAGATTGAAACTAGGTATATGTCTCTCACCATGTACTAAACTCAAATTAAAGTGGATCAAAGATCTAAACATTAAAACAGAAACATTAAATTTATTGGAGAATAGAATAGGAAGAACCCTCGAAAACATAGGGGTAGGAAAAAAATTTATGAACAGAACCCAGACTGCACAAGAAACAATACAAAGAATCAGTGCTCGGGACCACATGCTATTAAAAAGCTTTTGCATAGCAAAAGAAATCACCAATAGAGTAGGGCGAAAACCCACAGACTGGGAAAAAATTTTTGCTAGCTATCCATCAGACAAAGGTCTAACTTCTAGAATATACGAAGAACTCAAAAAAATTAAACCTCCCAAATTTAAAGACCCAATCCAAAAATGGGCAACTGAAATGAATAAACATTTCTCACATGAAGAAATAAAAATGGCAAATAAATATATGAAGAAATGCTCAACATCACTGGTCATTAGAGAGATGCAAATCAAAACAATGTTAAGATTCCACCTCACTCCAGAAAGAACCACGTATATGGAAAAATCAACCAATAACAAATGCTGGCGGGGCTGTGGGGAAAAAGGAACACTCCTCAACTGTTGGTGGGAATGTAGACTGGTCCAGCCACTGTGGAAATCAATATGGAGATTCCTCAAAAAACTACAACTGGAGGTTCCATTTGACCCAGCTATTCCCCTACTGGGGATCTTCCCAGAAGAATTAAAATCGTCATACCACAAGGACGTATGCACCACCATGTTCATAGCAGCACAATTCATAATAGCTAAGTCTTGGAAACAACCTAAATGCCCAACAACCAACGAATGGCTAAAGAAAACGTGGTTTTTCTACACGATGGAGTACTACACTGCCATAAAAAAGGATAAACTAGAGTCATTCATATATAAATGGATGTTCCTTAAGAACATACTCTTAAGTGAAATAAATCAGACACTCATGAGCACACATTGAATTGTTTCTCTGATATGAGAAACCATAATTGTAAATAAGGACAAAGAGGTGTAATAGATATTATATAAAAGGAGGATGGTGTGCAGAAGAGAGGAATACTAGAAAGAAAGAACGGAAAAAGCAGAGAGGCAACAGGGGAAAGAGAGGGGAAAGGGAAAATATGGAAAATGATTAATGAACCTGCTGTAAATAGGGAGGAAGGGAGCAGAGAGGAGGGGTGGGGGAGAGCGGGAGAACCAAGATGCATCATGTATAGGTACAGAATAAATGTAATGAATGTGACCATTGTATGTAGAATGTACCAATACATGTTCTTGGTTTAAAATTAAAAAAAAAAAGATTCTTTCCATCAGCGCCTCCCAGTCAGCTTTCGGGTATGTGTGCTGACAGCAGCAGGGGGGAGATGTGGAGGGTAAAGTCTGCTCAGCTCCAGAAGCCGCCTCATCACTGCACCGTGAGAAGACCACCAGGTCTGCTGCCCACCCAACTCCGCGAGGGCCAATTTCAGACACTGAGTAATTAAGTAGCTGTATAAGAAATACAATATTAATACAATACAATGCAAACATAACATTGGTAAAAATGAGAGCCAATGACAACACTTTAGATACTGAGAATGGCACAGGTATTGGACCTAAGCAGAGCAAAATTCATATTCTTCTATCTTTCTTTGGCAGGTTATTTACATCCTAGACTTTGCTTTCTCATCTGTAAAATGTGTACCTCACAGAAATGTGAAAATAAAGTGACTATGAATGTCAAGTGACTCCTGGTTCCCTTCATACTAAAACAACAACTAACAGAACAGCAGTAAGCTGATTTCCTAACAGGTTCATCTCTTCTCATGTGGCCCTTTCTTTCAAATTACAAGCTGTACCTCAGCATAGATTAAGTTTGGGGCCCAGCAACAGTAGCACTGTGGATGAGTTTGGATCCACCAAGTTTCAAAAGCCAAAAAGTGACTCCTGAGAGGAGCCCAGACAATAGCTGAGTTACATGCAAGACAAGAGAAAGAGGCTTGACGGTCAAGCTGGCACTCTCATCTAGCTTAACTTTATGGTTCACAGACTGCTCCCACTTAAACCTGTGCACAGTGGCAGTAGGTGGACCAGAGATCTCCAAACTCCACAGACAAATTTCCAGGTAAATTCACGCCTGCCGAGAAAGTAAATCCATTTTGTGCGTCTGCAGAATCTGAGTCTGACTGAAACATGCTTAACTATACGTGTGCTTATTGTACTTCAAATCACTGTCAAAATGAACTCTGAGGGCTAAGAGATTTCCACGCAGCACATAAAAAGCAATGGCATTACAAAAGTAACAACAAGTTAGAAAATATAAAAAAAATTATTATATTCTCAATAGCAGCAAAAACTCATATGGTATCTAGGAATAAATTCAGTAAAAGGTTTGTAAGAACTCTATAAAGAAAATTAAAGCATGACAGAAGGAAGTAAATGGAAATCAGAATAAACAATGAACTGTAATGTGTTTCTGCCTGAAAGGACTCTGCCACCAAATATGAGTTTCTCATATTTTGAACCAATAAATTCAATGCAAATTTATTTTTACAATTCTTAGAGAATTTTCTGTGAAAATTGAAAAGTTGATAGTAAAACTCACATAGAAGAATAAAGTGCCAAAATGGTTAAGATATTTTAAAGAAGAAAAGTTGAGGGAAATTTTGGAGGTGATGTGTTTATGTAGAGCCCTGACGGTGGTGATGAACTTGATATATGCTTATCCCAAAACTTTACTGAGGTTTATAATTAAATATGTACAGGTTTTTATGACAATCATATCTCAATAAAGTACTCTCTTTCAGAAGAGAAGGGACAAGTTGAGAGAGTTTTCATATAAAACTAATTGTAAAGTTATAGCAATCAGCTACATAGACAAAGAAGGATATAGACAAATAGACAAGCAGACACAGATTCTAGTAACAGACTCACGCTGTGTGAAAACACATAGTTGCTGAATGGCTCTGGAGTCACTTCTTATTCATGTAGAAAAAAAAGTGTAGATTCCTTTAATAGACACTAAAATAGATTTAGATTCCTTTAATCGACATAAAACAAGTTTAAGATGTATTAAATGCTTAACTATTCTAAGAGAAAATGTTTGAGAAAAGGATTGGAAGTTTATAACTGGCTACACTTACTATTTAGGATTTACAAAAATTTTTACATGGAAATCATACACAAATATCACCCAATACAAAATGGTAAGAGAGTTGAATACGTAATTAATGGAAGGGAAACTTAGCTATATTCTATATGTGATAATCTTGCCACCCACCAGGTAGGTGCAGATTTAAATGGGTGCCACCGGACAACCATTATATTGACAACAATTTAAAAAGAGAATAAAGCCAAGTTTTGGGAAGTATGTGGACAAATGAGCTCTTTTACATAAATAGGTACAACTGTGTGGGAGCAAAATTTGAGTTTGTAAAGTTAGGGTTAAAATTTTCAAACCACAAAACTGAAAATTCTTGTAAGAATACATTATAGAGAAAGTTTCCAACATGCATTCAAGTAGATATACACAGGCTATTTATGGCAACTTTATTTTCATCATTAAGAGCTGGAAATTCTTTGTATATCAAAGGAAGAATAGATAACTAAATTGTGGTTCATTCAAGGTAGGAAATTCTGTACCAGAATTAATGAAGTATGAATAATAACATGGGTAAATTTAAAAGCATGACATTGAATAAAAACCCTCAAATTTTAAAAGAACACATTTGTCCAATAACAGAAGTCACAAAAAATTATGTACTGTTTATAGTACACACATCTGCAGAATAATGTAAAATCACTTATGTGAAGAATAAATTCAAATTTCAGAAAGATGACAAGCTCCAGAGGGGGAAGAAAGGGAATTCATCAGAGAAAAATACAGAAGAACATTGAAATACATCATTAAAGTTTCGCATCTTTCTGAAATATGCCTACAGCAACTGTGGCAAAAGATTCGTCACGATGTATCAAACTATAATGGTGTTTATGGTTTACGGTTCTTTTAGATTTTTAAATACTATATTTTTTGGTCTTCAAATTTTACAATGTTCTGCTTGTTCACAAGTCTAGTAATTTTTAGGGTACACTACGCATTTTGGATGATACATTGCAGAAATTGTGGGTTTTGCTACATTGTCTGCAGAATGTTGAGCTTTTTTTTTCCAGCAGGCAATTAAATTCTGATGCATATTATTCATTAAAAGGAATCATAGTTCTTTGGTGTACTAAAATTAAGAATGTTTGCCAAAAGAAAAAGGAGCAGGCATGCTGGAAGGGCCCAGGTGCCCAGAAGGAGGAGTTTCTAGTGGCCCAAACTCGAATACTTGGGTAAAAACAAGTAAGGATAGTGTGAATTGTAAGTCACAGAATGAGACAAGTATCTCTGAGGCTATGTTGATCTAAATAAATAATTGAATTTAAATAATTACAAGAGGGAAAAGAAAAACCCCTTTCTTGTGAAAAATGCTAATTAATAAATGTAGAAAGTACGAAGAAAATATAAAATTACCACTATGCAAATACCACAATATCAATCGCTGGATGCAAGATCCACCAATGAACAGTAGGTTTGCTGTTGTTTTCTTGTGATCAGATTGCGATTATGCACTTTATGGAAAAGTGGCATGACATCCCCTCTGTGCTGTTCTTAGAACACACAGTCAGGGAATCCGTGACATCAATATGCCTTATTACTGATACTTTCAGTCTGGGTCACTTGGTTAAGGTGATGTCTACAGAATTTCTTCATTGTCAAGTTACTATTTTTCTTTTTATAGTTAATGACTATTTTGTGAAAACCACTTTGAAACTAAAACACTAATTTTACTGTTCATTGGTGGATCTTGTTTTGTTTTGTTTTTGTTCTCTATGCTTTTCCTCCACTTTATGTTTTAAAAATATTAGTTTTCATTACCTTATATTTACTATATTACACCATCCTTTATTATTTACATTCTGTTTCCTAGAAAACAAGCAACTTAAAAGCAGGAACTTATTTTTTTTCCCTCTCCTGTATTTCCAGCACTAAGTAAGAACTCAATAATATGTGTTGAGTGAAAAAATAGAGTCTCACAAAAATATTGCAGGGTTTTTTTTCATTGAACACACAGAAAGACTGAAGATCCGGAAAACAAAGTCCTAGAACAAGTGGCAGAGGTGAATTCAAACATGCAAAACCAAGGTAGGTGTGCCCGCTGCTGCTTCCGGAAGATCGGAAAGTGAATATGTAGGCTGCTCAGGCTGGGGGTGAGAAGAGGCACAGGGGTGATCGTGGGTGGCTAGTTTGCTAGGTGCTTCTTCAGCACAAATGAGTCACTTCTTTTTGAGCTTGGCCTGGCTCCCTTTTTGTTTCTAATTATGTGTTATGTTAGCTGTGTCCCTATGGTGAGCAGAACTGGAAAATGGAACAGGGTTAATCCTTTAGTTTTGGGTCATCCCCCCTTTCTGAATTTGTTTGTGGAGTTTCTAGATTTGAGAATGAAATAGTTAATGAAGCTACCAAAAAAAGAAAGTCCCTAAAGAGTCCCTCATAGCAGATACATACAGATCAGCATCTACGTGCTCATTTTTATTATACAGAACTCCTCCAACAAGAAAGATTTATTTAGAGCAGATTAGTCTCTAAATGACCTCTTCCTCTGTTACTGGCTGCTGGGAAGACCAAAATTGGGAAGACAACAATTAAAATGTAGTGTGTTCCACGTATTCACTAGTGACTAAGTAAACTAGTGACAGAAGAAATTCACCTGTGAAGGCATTTGAAGAAAATATTCAAGAAATACTCTTTATGAAGACACTTTCCAAAGTCAGTTTATAAATGCATCATCAAAGTTCATGTACTAACTGTAGGTTTGGACATTTTAAATTCTACAATTAATGGGGATGTGTGCAATAGAATTTTATTTCAATTTGTCACTACGTATGCTCCAAAGGTGCCGAGAAACCTAAATTTGGTAAGATGAAACGGGTCTGCTGTGGATTGTAACTTTTCTTGCCAGTATTTTGCCTCAGCCACAAAAGTTCTTACTGCTTTAACCAATTTTGCAATTCAAATTGTATTAATTTATTATAAGAAATGTGTTCTTGTTTTTGAGAGTGAAATGTTTGAAACCTATAGTCTTAGGTACAATCCAGATATCAAGCTCATTTAGTCATTTTTGCAAAGTTCCTACTTGAAGTTATAGAAGTGAATAAACAAAATGCAAAAATAAAAAGGGTTACATGGTCTACTTCTCTCTCAGGTCACTGAAGCAGCGTGGCCCTGCCCAAGTTCTCCTGGACCAGCGGACGCACGCACGTCTGTGGGGCCGGGCGGGACTGTGGAGACAGATTCGCCCCCTTACAGACAGCAGCCGCTATCCAAATCCGGCTGAGCGACCACAGCATGCTAAAATTCCAGCCTGGTATTGCGAAATTCAGAGACGCTGGAAACTCAAATTTTCATTGACGCTTTCTGATTTTCAAATGTCCACAATTAAGTAAAAATCTTAAACACACACGTCACAAAACACAGCGGCCTAGACACTAAATACAATTCAACAGATTTCAACGTTGATACTGATTTGTTTACCCAGGTGCTGAACAGTTCCCCACACCAAGGAGCCCTGAGGAGCACCCGGTCTCCCAGCCTGGAAATCTTCTAATCTGTTTCCAAAAGAAAAGCTGTCTCGGCATTGCTATTGCTTTCAAGATGCTTCACGGCTCCTCTTTTCGTTCTGTTCTCACTTGTTCCCAAGAACCGCCTCCCGGTGCGCCTAGGTACCAAGAGCCAGGAGAGGAGGCTGCTACTTCCCGGAGTGCCGGCGCACAAACTGAGAAGCAAGTCATCCAAGCTCTGTTCTCTCACCCTTCGCCCTCTACACTGTCACCACCCAAGTCCTCGTGGAATCCAGTCGTACTGGAAATGAGCTAACTAAAGGGATTTTGAATTTTAAAATATTGTTCTTTTTATAAACTATATATTTTTGTAAGTACCTTTTGTAAGTTGAAACATCAAACATGACGAGAAATTTAAACTTTACTCCCTGGAATGGTCTTCTTGTCCAAGACATTCTATTCTCAGACGTCCATTCCAGGAAGTCTCATTCTTTCTCCATTACCTGCATCTCCCGTGCTTCTAACTATCTCGGCAGCAAAGGCAGGTGATCACTCAGTCGTAGATTTCCCTGCTTCTCGATCCCTTTGACTAGGTGACTTCCACAGCCACTGTGGGGAGAGGAAGGGTTGAGAACAGAGTGGGTATTATGTAGTGAGCAGGTGTGTGTGGGGGGTGTGGGTTCCTTCAGTAGAAAGTTTCCCATGGGCCTGAGCAACAAAATTCCAAGTTAGCAAAGCTCTGGGTCAGTGTTGCAATCCAGTTGTGAACCTCTTGCCTTCAGGTTCCTTTGAAGAGTGGCATCTCCTCCTGCTTTGGGGTCAGCCAAGATCTAAGTATTAAATTAAAAAGCATACATGCAGCTAAGAATAAGCAGTGCTTCTCAGAGGAACTATTAGGCAATCCACATTAAGGAAGAAAATGTGTTCCTAATTGGATAAAATCTGCACAGCTGGCCTCTCCCGCAGTGGAGACAGGATTCTACCTCTCAGAGCAATGTCTGTTCACCTCTGTTCTTCTGCCAGCTCAGCTCCCTCCAGGTCTATTAGGGGATAAGACATGGGATTCATTAAAAGCTACCTACCCACTTATTCTTTAATGTCTACCACTTTGGGGTCAAAGTCCCAAATGTGTCTTTGAAATTATTTTATTACCTTTTCCAACTAGGTCAAATTCTTGGGAGCAGCTTTCTGTAATCTTTGTACACAGACAAACTTCATTTCTAAGTAACCCATAAAAATTGAAGATAGGGTGTGTAGGTAGGTGGCTCGTGAATCAAGTTATTCTGAAAAACTGAACACTAATTCCCTATGAATAGGAAAAGAATCAAGTTATGAGTGGGAAGTTCTAACATTTTTACCTTCTTTTCTGCTTTTTCCCAACTGATGTTAGAGTCAAAATTTTCCGCATTAATAAAACATTGATTTGTGGGAAATTATTCATGTACTTTTTATTTAAATTTGAGATTAAATCTGTTATATCATCCACAGGTAGATTTTTCAGCAATAATCAAAATATGAAATATCATGTACTTGCCCAAATGAATCATTCTCTTTATAGTAAACAGAATTATTACTAATTTTTTATTTTTTTAATTTTGGATTTTATGTAGAGGTATTCCCAGTGAGGAAGGACAGTTTGGTTTTTACATCCCTAACCCTTTTTTATTTTTGTTTTTGAGACAGAGTCTGTTCTCCCTAAGTCACTAAATTGCCTAGACTAGGCTTGAACCTGTGACCCTCTTGCCTCAGATTCTCAGCGTGCTGGGATTATAGGTATGTCCCGCCATCCTCAGGTTGAAGACACATTTATTCAGGTTTTATTCTACTTTCCCTCCTGAGATAACCTTTCATCGTATCTTTGGTTCAACATGGCAGGAAACATGGCAGTAACAGCATCTGAGTTTTATACATTTCTTCTAGCATCCAAGAAGTTCTGAAATTTTTGGAAGACTCTGGTCTGATTTAAGTCAGATGTCCAGCACTTGACCAATCAAGAGTAGTAGGGTCATGTGGCCATGTGGCTTTTCATTTTTCACATATTGTAGAATTAGGAGCAAGGTAGCAGTGGAGTTTCAAGGAAAAGTCATGAAAGTACTGAGTGGGTAAAATAGTAAGTGGCCTCTGTACTTGGAAAGCTAGAGAAAATACTTTTCTTGGATGTTGATTTAGGAGAATAGAGACAGTGCGGATCACTGTGTTATGGTTGTGATCTAAAATATCCTCCAAAAGAGCACTGTGTTGAAAGCATGGTTGCCAGCTGATGGGCTTTTGAAGTGATTGGATCATGAAGTCCATCAGTGGGCTAATCCACTGCTGAAATTATAATTTGATGGCATTATTGGGAGGTGATGGAAATAGGAGGTGGGGTGTATTTAAAGGGAGTTGACCAAAGCGTATGACTTTGGGGACTACACTATCTAGTCCCTGGCCCCTTTCTCTCTTTGGCTCTTTCTGCTTTCCAGTTGATATGAAATAAGCAGCTTTGCTCCACCACACCCTTCCACCAAAATGTCCTACCTCCCCTCAGGCACACAGCAAACCTCCAGAACTACAATCGAAAAGGAATCTCTCCTCCTTTGAGTTTTCTTTCTCAGGTATTTTGTCACAGTAATAGAAAGCTTACTAACACACAGGGAAAAGTAGATCATACATCAGAAGGTAATAGGATTTATATCTGCTGACAGAAAGAATAACTATTACATTTTCTTTTTCAAAATAGATTGGATAAAAAACAGCTGTAGTACCCATTGCCCTGGGAAAATGCCCAGTCATTTTATGCAACAGTAATTATCAAGTGTGGAATTGATTAAATTACACTTGGTGTAGGATTAATTCTTTGATATTTTATGTTACTTTTATGGTCCAAGATTTAAAGGGTTAAGCAAACATAGTCAATGTTCAATTCCTAGATTTCTTGACCCTGTACTATGTCATTCTGCACAGCAAAGAGATATGAATTTAGGCAGAAAGTTAGATCTAGAATGATATTTTGTTTAGATGGGTTTAGGGGCATTCAAATGTTCCAATGCAGAAAATGTTTCATCAATTATATGCAATATTTAAGAAAATGAATACTGAATGATATGCATTAAGCATAATGCACATGCCTTCAAGATATTTTGCATATTCTTTCAGCCAGAATAATAAACTTTGATGAGAATTTGATTTTTCTGTTGTCATTTTCATTCTAAATACCATCTTGCAGGAGGCATTCAAGTGCAACAACAGTTTATAAAAAGAGCCTCATAAGCTGTAAAATAGCATTGCAGTCTCAATTGATATAGCATATCTGCCAGCCCCAAAGACTCACCTGAGTTCTTACATTCACACTGAGTTTCTGAAGTTAAGCAGAGTTCCTAAAGGCTGCATTTTGGGAAGTGCATAGCCACTCTCTTTCCTGTTACATTTTCTGATATAATGCCACTGTAACAATCCTGACGTCCTTGACATTGTCAAGAATAAAATAGATGAATGAAAGAATTTCAAAAGTGTGTTTTCTCCCATCCAACATACAATTCACCGATTTGGGCGAATTTCTCTCTAATAAGTATTGTGACCCAGCTTTGGAGAGAGACATATTTGGCTTGAATTCTGGAAGAATCATTTACTAGCTGTCTGGTCTTGAATAAATAACTCTCGCTCTTCCATCACTAAATGTTCCAGCATCCTCAAAAACTTTAGCATTTTCCTCTTCTCTGCACCTTAACATCAACTTCTTGGCCTCAAGTCAGCCATTCTCTGTCATTTCCTGCAAGGCTACCTTGAGACATGGGGTTTCTTTGCTCATATTCTGGTCGCCTTAGAGGCTGCCTCTACCCTCACCACCCTCACCCCATGTTCCTGCTCTCTGCCACTGTCATCTCCAGGTATTGTGTATTCCTTTTCCTTTGGAGAAAATAAATTAAATACGACTCCGTTTCTTTGAGGCTCACACATTCATTTGGATGTTTCCTCTTCCTTATACAATCAACTCTTATTCCCAGCCCTTCATTCATTTAAATGTTTAGTTCTTTCTTTTTCAATCCAAACTCTTGCCAGCATCTCAGATGAATTCAGCACGCACGAAGGCCTTCACGTGTTAACCCGTGTTCCTAGACTGCCTCATTTCCAAGGACCTATTTACAGCTGTGCTGTATCCATCCACCTCCCAGAGTCGTGTCCTGTGCTGTGTCATCATTAGAAATAAATCCACTTCTGGAATCTTGAACTACATACGGTCATACCTTCCTATCATTTCAGTTAACCTGCCAAACACTATCACAGCAACAACTTTTCAACTTCATTACAAATTCTAATCCATAAACTCCACAACTGTCTGTTCATCAGCCCTCCTCTTGTTATCAGTCTTTGCCCAGCTTGCATTCTGTATCTTGGTATTATCACTCTCTTGTAAATATTACCACCTCTGTTGTCTCCCTTTGCTTTTTCTCCCCACCCATACGTAACGCTAACTTTAAATGGACTCAGTAATACACGTTTCCGTCTTCTGTATCCGAGTGGCAGATGATTGCTTAATAAAATCATCCAATCGTGTTGGTGTTACTGTAACTCAGTATTCCCTAGTCTTGACTAGGATCTCATTCCTAAGAAATGGCCTGCATTTCTAAGTATGCAACTCCTTCCTACTTCTCTAAACCTATAATATTTCTCACTGCTTTCCAAGGCTGCAGTGTGCTTTCCTCCATTGAGCAA
Organism: Hystrix cristata; assembly: GCA_004026905.1. Classification (NCBI taxonomy): domain Eukaryota; kingdom Metazoa; phylum Chordata; class Mammalia; order Rodentia; family Hystricidae; genus Hystrix; species Hystrix cristata. The sequence goes on from PVJO010001580.1 coordinate 11,475, forward strand.
ACAAAAGCTTTCCGATGGCATCGCCCTTGTCTTCCAGCTCCTTTTCTCTCCTTCTACCTTCTGATAGCATAATGCAGAAAATCCCGCCTCTGCCACAAAAGGCCAGTCTTTCCCGGGGAGCACTGGATGCCGTGCTGTGGATTGCTTTCACAAGCAGTCCTCTCTAGTTGTGCGTCTCAGTTTCCTGCTCGCAACCTGAGCCTTCCTGGAGCCCAAGTGTACCCTGATAGGATATAAAATTCTCCGGGGCCTGCGCATTCCTCCCCACTCGCTGCTGTACCTCTCTACTTTCCCTACAGCTGAGCTCCTCAAGAGAGTTGCTGACGTGTGCTGTTTCCATTTCCCCTGGTACCAGTCACTCTTATGTCCCTATTTTCACACTGCTGAAAGTTGAGGTAATTTTAAGCCTAATGTTCGTTACTTGATCTTTCAGCATCCAACTCTAGCCTCAGCTTTTCCACCTCTTATACCTCCTCTCCAAACATCTTGTGCTTCCATGAGATCCTCATTCTCTCATTGCAAACACTTGTTATCTTTTTTCCAAAGGCTTTCACCAACCAGCAATTCAGCAAACCTTGTCTTTTTGCTGTTGTTTTCCTTTCCAGCCTCTCTTAACTTCATCTTGTCCTTTCCATTCCCTCCAATGATCTCCACTCCATCACTCACAACATCCCTGTTTCTATTTCCCTTGTTTATTTTGTTAGGACCAATAGGGACCCATAGTTCTCATCATCCCCACCTTTTCAGCAGCACCGTCATTCACACTGCACCCCTCGGCAGCTGTCGTCTCCCCAGGCTGCCCAGTGACTAACCGATCCACCTCACGATCTGTCTGGCTTCCATATCTACCACATCTTCAGGGTCCCACTGCACTCTCATGTCCACCTTCCTAAAGCACGATCTGTATGTATCTTTTCTCTGTGCCTCTCAAGCCCTCTTCATGCCACACACTCAAAAATATTTAGTAGCTTTTTACTCTCGTTTTTGCCTGAAAAAAAATCCTTGTGTAAATATTTGACTTCTATGTAACATAGCTCTTATTTGCTGTCACATGGCTCCTAAAACTTTTAACATTATTCTAGTCACATTTCACTATCCACAGTTACTTAGGAATATCACGCATGCCTTATTCCTTTACATGTTACACTCGCTCTGTGAGAGACCACTTATCTTTTTCACAGAACAAAGCCTGTTTCTCTCCTGTGGTGTGATGATGCAAAGAAACACATAAATGTATTTTGACAAGCTGCATTCATGTTTATGTTATAGCAGAAGCTGTCTATTAAGGCTAAATAATTGATAGAAAAGTCAACCTGAGGTGAACAATTAAGCATAACTTAAATATTTATTTGAATTACATAGATGGGATCTACTTACAATCTTTGAATATATGATTAAGCCATTACCTAGAGTATGGTATGGCCCTGTGGTGTTAGTTCCTCAACTTTCTAGTCAACTGAATTCTTTGACTTAAATGATTTCAAATTCAATTATTATGTTTTATTGGGGCATAATATTTGTACATTGTTAAATATCATAATTTAATGTATGTATACAATGTGTAATAATCAAGTCAGGGTAATAGGAATTTCTGTCCTATTTTAATTTTCATTTTTTTATTTTAATTTTCAAAAGATGAATAACTATCTATGTATTCTTACAAATAAACTAAGTTTAGAAGAGAGTGGATTTTGCTTTCTTGATTTTTTCCCTCCAAACTTTGAGAATGGTCTTATTCCCAACACCATTTTCACAATGTCTTACAATTGTTCAGTCTTTCTAATGTGTTCATATTTTAGTTAGAAATGTCTTTCTTTTCACTCTCATAATTCATGGATTATGTAATATTTTATTCATTTACTTAATTATGATAAGTATAACTATTTTTTATGAGCAAACACAATTGTCTCTTTATATGTGTACAAATCAGCTGTTAAGATCTAAACATGAATCAAGGAACACTCCAATACATACACACAAACCTTTTGATTATTATGATTCTTTTCCTTTAAAAAGGCAACAAATACTTCTATTAAAAATGTAGAGAATAGAAATTGGAATAAGGAGAAACACATGATTTGTAAATACAAATCATTATAGTAAACAAGCCATTTAATTTTTGTGTTAGTTGGCTTCCCAATAGCTGAGACACAATTATCTGGCGCCCACAATTTAAAGGAGGAAAGGTTTCATTTAGCTCACAATTTCAGGAAAATTCAGTACGTAGTCAGCAGGCTCCAATCCAGAAATATCATGGTGAAATGACCACGTCAAAGCAAAGCTGTTCAGCTTGTGGGAGTGGGGAAGCAGAGTGTGGGGAAAAGTGTTGGAGAAGAAGGGACAAGGAGGCACAGACCCCGTCAAGGCCACATATCTGTGACTCACCCAATCATACCAGGAAGTGTGTCCCACTGATACCTGGGGCAGATCCCAAAGCTAGTGAAGTTGAAACTTCATCCTAATTTTCAGGGTTAAATGTTAATTTGGATTAAAATATTAAGATGAAGGTCATTAACTAGTATTTTTTTAAAAAAAATGGTAATGAAAATAATCACTAAAATGTAATAAATATATTACTACTTGTTTTAGTTATGTATATAAATGGTCATTTGAAGTTTAACCAAATTAGAACATTCATTAAAGCCAATAATACATCAGATTTTCTTAGTACATGCAGTGTACATACGACAATGTTGTTTATGTATAATGTTCACTTAAACGGATGTTGCTTTTTTACACCATTAGTTAAATTTTTAACACATGGTATAGCAGGAAGTGGAAAATTAGATCCTTTGGCACAAAATATTGCTTACAATGTTTTTAAAGAGACAAGAACATAGGGAAAAAAACCAAATCTTTAAAAGATTGTGAATATACTTATTTAATCTATTAATTTCACTATAATCATTTTTCATTTCAAGTATCAGAGAGAACTGAGACATCTCTCTGACGTCAAAATTGTTACAAGTCAAGATTTGTCTAAGAGAGAATAAATTCTACTATTATCAATACAGAAAAAGATTTTAATGTTTCTTTAATAATATCTGCCTTCTTATGGATCATGGCTTACTAATAATACATTTCCAAATAGACTGTATTCTTTTTTAAATATGTGATGTTTAGAGAAAATGATCTGAAAATAAGTATGTGAATGATAAAATTCTGGCTACTGTTTCTCATTCTTCACTGCTGCCTAAATAGAGTGTGTTGTAGAAAATTTGATATAGTATCACTTACCTGTACACACATGGGTTCTGAATGTCTATGTTGTTTTGTTATAATCAATGGTTAGACCCAATTTATTTATGCCCTAAATTTAAATTTAATATAGAAAATAAAAGATTTGCATAGGTTTCTTCAACTTGTCTGTGCTTATGTAGGTGATCTTCCCAGAGGAATATTTATCTTTTAGAGTGAACCATCACATCTTGCCTTGGCCTTCATTTGCCCTGAGCGTTAAGGTCTTAGGTAGATGAACTAAAGGAAATGAGGTGAGTGCATGGTAAATGGGGCAAAGATTATAAGAGACAACAGCGGAACCTTGATGAACACTGTTCTGTCAGCTAGGAAGGTGTGAGGCAAAGCTCCCGGCTTGCTTTGGAAGCTCAGAATCATGGGAGAATCTCTTCTGGAGAGAGTGGCAAGGATGGTGAGTCTGTTTTTGCAAAGTAGGAGAAGACGGCTAATGGACTAAACAAGGCCATGATAGGTGTTGGGACAGGCAGGGTTCTACGAAGAGGAGTGTGGCAGCGGATGTCAACAGTGGCATGAAAACGAAGGCAGGGATATTTGCTGACATCTCATGTTTTCCTACCTATGTCACAAAGATTAAGAATTATCATTTAGAAAAACAGTGATTGTAGCTTTTTTCTAATGCAAGTCCAAAGAAGCTGTATATTTCATTCCTTCTGCACTTGTCATTCTTACTCTGTTTATTTATGTCTGCAGAGTATGCATAATTTTTCTATGTGGAAAGATGCTGTGAGTGTAATAGACTATTGACTTCATAAATTTGAGTTAAACTGAAAGGCTAAACAATGTTGATATTTGTTCAGAAGTATGATAAACATGCAACTGTGGTGTTCACTGGGTTAAAAAAGCATTTACTCTTGTGTTGAGGGAATTTGCCCAACATGTTTGACATTTGAAGTATGAGTGTCTCAGGAGATCCTAAGAAATAATACAGTAAAATAAGTTTATTGAATTTTATCTGTTTTGAAAATGTCAGCGTTGCGTTGTAAGTAAATCACTTGACATTGCAGCATTTAAAAAAAGATTAACCATATTTTCGCTTTGCAGTTTTAAAAATTTAATTTTCTTCCCTTGTTGTCTCACACATTAGGGAGTGAAGTAGAAGAAAAAATATGCAAAATAGCCCTAAAGGTGACCTAACAGATAAGTTTAAGTGTTGGGAATTTGGACCTTTGTTGAATGTCTCCATTATCAGCCCATAAGCATCAAATGACTGTCTAGTGCCTTAGAAACGTGTTAAGATTTAATAGTCAGCATTGTTTCATAGGGCAGGTGAGTAAAAATACTCCGGGAAGGGCATCATGATTCTAATGTAGATTTTGAGCCAGGACAGTAATGTGGCAGTGAGGACTAATGAACACAGTTCCCTTCTGCCCTCTCACTGCTATTTTAGAAAATAAGGAAGAGCAGCAAACCTCTACCGAGAACTTTGGGAGCTCCCACAGGGGTGTGGTGTGGGGACTAGTCGCTACGGGGAAGGGGTGGTTTGGTCCAGGCAGAGGGGGGAGGGGAGAGCTCTCTGCAAGCAGCCTTCTCTTCTCTGGACCACACCCCAGATCAAAACCCATCAACCGCCCTTCATTACACTGACCGCTGCATTAACAACCCCAGAGTCCAAGTAATACTGTATAGAAACTAATCTTTAAACTTCCAAAGGAAACCATTAGCTTCTTCTATACAGGCATGCGGCTTTCCTGAGATGAAATTCCCTACATCACTGGGAGCTGTGTGCCCACCTCTGGGACCACGTCACACCCCGCCAGTGACAAATGGCCCTTCTCCCGGAGTCCTCTTTCCCGCACCGCGGCCTCTCTGCTGTCAAAGCTGCTTCACCTGTAATCTCTCTTAAACACTTCCCTCTCGCCTCCACTTCCTTACATCCTCACTATTTGGTAAAAAAGTAAAGGTCTGTGAGCATATTTCCTGGGTACCAGATGGTATATAAGCTTAGTAGTGATGTCAGTGCATCTTGGCTAATAAAACACACTGACAAGATTAAGTGATCGATGGAAATAAGCACTGTTGTGTCAAAGATTAAATGGATGCATCTTGAGACCATACTCCTAAGTGAAATAAATCGGACACACATGTTTAAATATCGCATAGTTTCTCTGGTGTGAGAAACTGAAGTGTAAATAAAGACTAAAATGTATTATATTGGGAAAGGGAAGAAAATGTCCAAATGGGAAAGGGAACAAGGGAGGGCGAAAGGAAGAGAGGGACAAGAGAAATAAGAAATGGAAGGAAAAAATGGAAACAAAGCTTTTGTAAATAGGGAGGGAGGAGGGGGTGAGGGGAGAGGAATGGGGGAAAAAAGAAGCAACAACGTATATCACATACAGTTACAAATCCCCAATGATGAATGTTATCAATATGTACATCGAAAATGTACCATTAAAATAAAATTAAAAAAAATAAAATACATAAAAAACACAGGATGAGGCTTTGTAAGTAAGGTGGGATCCTGCGTGCCTTACTATTTGTTTAGTCAACAAATACCTGCTGAGCATATTTATCTATCAGGCATTGAAATCCAGTGGCGAACAGAGTCCCTGCATCCATACAGCTTTCACTGTGGGTAGGGATTTGCACAGCAAATTAGCAGTCACATTCACAAATAAAGAACATGATTTCAAATACTGGGAGTCCAAGGCATTCCCCTTTCTTCTGTTTGTTTTATCTGAGGTGGAAAAATAACTTGATTTTTGCTTAGATCTGTGTTGACTTGGACAAATGTCCACTTCACACTGGAGAAAAACATGATCATTGTCAATACAATTTATAGAGTGTACAGAGGATGTATAAGGAAATATATATGTGTGTGCATCACTTATAAAACTTTTTCTTTTCATCTGAAAGCTCCTGTCATATTTCCTCTGGCTTGATTAATGAATCATTTACTTCCCGGGGAATTCCTTTTATTTGTCAAGTAAAATATTAGCAAGGAGCGTTTTTTTCACACTCCTTTAGCTTCAGTGAGGAGGGACTTTTATAAACCCTGCTTGCTTCATTTCTTATTCCCCATAATGATGGGGAGGACCTGGCCATGCACACCGCACTGCTCTCTTCCCTTCTCTGCCAGTAGGGGGTAGCACTCTGTTCTACTCTAGATTTGCCAGAGTTTCCTTTGACTGATGGGGTAAAATGGCCTAAGGAGATATGTGTTTGAAATCTGGTACTGCTGACGCACTGCTTTCTCCATTACAACTTTATTAGGACTAAGACCGACATTATGTTCCCTATCTCCTGGACTCCAATCTCTCAACTGGTTTAGAAACAGGCAGTCAATGAAAGCAGTATTATTTGGTTGGCTCCTTAAAATATAAACACTGAGGTCTTGCCCTGGGTTATCTTCTGGTCAGTTTGAAAGTTTGGGGACTGTTTAGTGCCTATGCAAGAACTCCTTCCCATCTATCACATAAACACTTGTATACACACACACACACACACACACACACACACACACACACACACACGGACACACAAAAATAGGCAAATCATTCATCTCATGAATAGAGTTCTTAGAACCACTGAGGTTCTTTCCCACTGAGGTGGGAACCAGAATTTTAGTCATTCTGTTATCTGCATACTGTTTCTTCAAGTTCCCTTTATTTTGTCAAGCAAAATATCTTTATCCACACCTAGATTTAATGCATTAACCTGAAATTCTTTCATGGATTTAGTCTCATTTTCCCTTTTCATATTCCACACCCATCTTCCCAGTTGTCTCCCTCATGATGGAGAGATGCTTCCTCCAATTTACCTAATTCAGTCTATTTTAATTCTTCCTTTATTTTCCTCCCATCATCTTTCATCTTGTTTCTTTAGTGGTCTCCTAGGAACCAGAAGATCCTTCTCTAACAGTTCTATAAATCTGTGCAGGTTCCCCAGCTGTTGCTCATATTTTCTCTCCATTCCTTCCCAGGAAAACATCCTTACCCTACCACTGTGCATTAATGTAGATCATTTTCTTCAGAATGGGTTCCATATTTTTTCTAAAGGCTTCTCTTAGGTGAATTTGCTGCGGTCCCTGGTGTATTGTGGACACGGCTGCTTTTACTGTCTTTTTTTCTTAAACCACTTCCTCATTAATCTGCATAGTCATGCTTTTATTGGACAGATCCATACTGAGCACTTCATACATTTTAAGTAATGTATATACACTGTTGAGGGAAATAATCATGAAGAGCTTATATTATAGAACTTTTTATTCATAATGCAGCACACTAGTTTGCTGAATGGACCATCTGTCTTTCTTTTGCAGAACCATGAGGTTATTTCAGTGAAATCTGAGGAGGAAAACTGAATTTGCATATTGCATAATTAAAAGCTAATGAATTTCCTTTTTTACTTTTTAAACATATTGTGGAAAAATAGACTATAAAACCATCTTCATTATTTTTAATATACAGTTCAGAAGATTAACTATATTAACATTTTTGTGAACTTGTTTTCTAGAACTTTATTATCTTGCAAAAGTGGAACTATGTACACTGAGGAGTAAATCTCATTTCCCACTTTTCTCACACTCCAGAAACCATGACTCTACTTGTTTTTTAGGAGATTGATCACCTCAGATGACTCAGATAAATTGAATCATACCATATTTGTCTTTCTGTGACTGACTTATTTTCACTTAATGTAATGTTACTAAGGTTCATTTGTGTTATAACGTATGACAACATCTCCTTTTTTATGGCTGGATAATATTGTATATATGTGCTACATTTTCTTTATCCACTTATCTGTTGATAGACATTGGATTGCTTCTGCTTCTTGGCTATTATAAATAATGCTGAAATGAAAATGGGTGGGCTTTTTGAGGTCAAGATCTTGTTTTCAGTTCTTGTGGATATATATGCAAAAATGAGATCCTGTACAGATGGATGTTCTATTTTTAATATTTTAAGAAACTTCTGTATTTTTTTATCATACCAACTGCTCCATTTTATATTCCCACCAACAATGAACAAGAGTTCCAAAAGTTAATTTGTTTCTTAAGATCTATGACTTGTGCTTTGTGACTAGGAACACATGTGACCACTTCTAGGATGAAGCTCGAGCCTGGCTTTGCTTCCTCCTCCGCATGGGGCTGGACCCTGCTGTCCCACCAGCGCAGGTGTGGGAGCGTGTCCTTGGAGGGGCAGAGACATGGGAGCTTGTGCTAGCAGCTAGTAGGTCCTCTGGAGCTGAGTTCTGCTTTACCTTACCTGGAAAAAGCCCCATTCTCATCTGGAGGCCCGAAAAGACATAGCAATGTCAGTCTGCCAAAAAGCGATGGGGTCTGTGCTATGTACTCTCTGGTGGCAGCAGATACAAGAGTCACATATTCTGTGGGCATGTTATAATCAATAAAGTTATCAGCTGCAACCAGATGTGCCAGCTGGGTTGCCTTCCCCTCTGCCGTAGTCTGAGAAACATACCAACAAGCTGAAATGATGTCTGACATTGCAATAAGACTATTGACATTTTGGTCCTTGAAATTTTACTAATATCATCATCTAACTAGAGTTTCTTTGCATGATTTATTAATCTATGGAAATCTACGTCTGAGAAAGATATTCCTAGAATTTCTTTCAGACATTTCCAAGTAGCATCATAAGTACCTGACTTCTGCAGAATTTTGGCCTGTATGGTTACACCTTCCTCATCTCCTGGGCTTGTGCCTATGACTGCGTTATGTGATCTGGCAAAAGCAAATGAAGGTTGAAGAGAGAAACACAAGTGATAATAAACTGATCTTACAATTGGAATATTGTCCAGAAATGCCTGTGTGGTCTTGATGTAATCCCATGGGTCTTAACCTTCAGAAGAGGAAGGCAGAACAGTTAGAGAGATATCAGAATGGAAGAACAGGAGAGAGAGAGTTGAGACAAGGAAGAGGCTTGAGCATGGTTGCTGGCTTTGACAGTGAGGGAAAGTGCACAAGTCATGAACTGAAGCCTGCCTGTAGTCCTGGGAATAGCCTTCAGCTGACAGCCAGCGTGGATATGAGACCTTGGCCCTGTCACAGACAGGAACTGAATCCTAACAAATTCAATGAGCAAGGAAACAGATTTTCCCCCTAGATCTCTGAGAAAGGAGCACAGACCTTCGAATGCCTTGATTTTGGCATAGTGAGAGCCCTGCGGGACTTCTTACATACAGACCTGTAGCACAATAAATCTGTTGTGTGTGAAGCTGATATATTTGCCTTGATTTCTAATAACAGTGATATAAAATTAATATACTACTTCACCACACTATTTTAGGAATTAAATGAAGATGTGTTAGCAAAACACAGTTTCATCTACAGCAAATACCCAGTTATTTTTATCTATGCACTGACCCATGCTGGGCAGAAACAGTTCTGGAGTGGGAAATTCAGTTCTGTTATCACATTGTTGGTAGGATCTTGGCCCAATGTAACCACAGACAGGTCTGGGAAGGACGCTCTATAAAGAATGGAAGAAGGACGTTTCTGCACAAAGCTTAAAACTGAGAACATGGAAAATTTCAGGGTCATTAATTCCTTTTAAAATAAGAGAAGAGCTGCCTTATTGAAATATTAAACTTGTATTGCTTCAGAGAGTAGTATTAGATGAATCAGTAAAGCCTGTAAAATAAATTTGCACTTGATAGAAAAGATGAATCTTGTTATTATGTTGGTTTCACCAACGGAGTGAACTGTCTGGCAGGTCACTGAGCACACAGTCCTTGACAGGTGCAGGCAGTGTAGGATGCAGAACACGAGGAGGGAATCTGCCCCCGGCGGGTGACTTTGAGTCCCTGTGATCCTGTCCCTCCACCCCAGGTCTTGCACATCACACATCACAGGTGTGGTTGGGCAAACACTGCACATATTTCACAGACGAAGTATCCTCAAACGTATGCTCACAAATGTTAGTAGTATTGTATTAGTTACTTTTCTAGAGTCAATGGTTTGCAAGAGAGCAGACTTAATATAGGACATTTATAAATTGCAACATTCACACACACAAGCCAAATGCAGGAAGAGTGCAGAATGTCTATCTGGTGCACTGGAGACCCGAAAGAGCCAGTCAAGGGCTGGGAGCCAACAACAATGTCTCATGTACATCTGCGTCTGTACTGAAAGGCTGAAGAAGTCTGTACTGGAGCCAGGGTACAACGCTCATAGCAGAAATGAAGACCAGGGCTCCCTCAAAGCAAACAGCAGCTATCCCGGATGACAGCAAGGCCTCGAGCTCCTCCTGTGACAAGAACAGCCGAGTTCCCTTCTGGAGAACCAGCCACAACAGAACTTCTCCTGGGAAACAGCCACCACCATCTTCTGCTCCTGTTCTTCTTTATGTTGTATTGGCAGTAACCTTTGGGTGGATCCTGTACACCCCAGAACCACAGCAACTCAGTGCAGCAGGGTGTTCCTGCTCAAGTTGACCACAATAATAAGTCCACCACAAATATGAATACAGGATATTCAGAGGTTTGCTCTTTGGGCTTGATTGGATTGACTATATTCACTGTTCAGACAATGCTACCTTTTAAATGAGAAACTTGTCACTGAGGTATATTGATGTGTGAAGGTGAGGAAATAATGGTACTATTAAATTATACCACAAAGCAACATTTTGAAAAAATTTGAGGGATGCTCTGTAAGACAAGAAACTGGAATTCATAGATTCATCATCATAAAAAAGAAAGAGGATGTTTTATTTTAAAAGACAATAACCAAATGTATCATGTATTCCTTGGTTTAGTTCCTGATTTTTAAAAATCACCTTTAAGAGCTATTTTGGAATAATTAGGGAAATTAAAATGTAGGTTGCATATTAGGTATCTTCAGAGAGTCATTAGTTTTCCTAGATGGGAAAATGGTATTAATATTCTATATAAAAATATCCTGAATTGGGGAAATTCATGTTAACATATTAACACTCAAATAACGTATGGCCACAATTTGGTTTCGAATGACTTAGCAAACTTAACAGTAACTCACACCATATATAGAGCAAATATTGCAAAATATTAATAACTATTGACTCAGGAGTAAGGTTTTCATTATATTGTTCTTTCAACTTTTCAACTCTGAGATTTTTCACAATATAAAATTGGGGGGAATATCAATATTTAGATGGTGACTATATAGTCATTTAAAAACACCTTTATGAATCAGTAAGCAACTTTGCAAAGTTCAAGAAAGTCTTGCGCGGAAGTGTTGTGACTTCATAAATTCATCCACCTAAGCAGTATGAAGTCATTAAGCCAGTGGCATCTTGGCATCTTCTCTTTTGCTGACACCTATGAGGGCCTGTTCTGTACGGAACAGCTTCCGGATCAGAGCATAGCTAGGCAGATCTCCATCTGATGGAATGTCCTTGGTAAGAAGACGTCTTAGAAATATGGTGACAGAAATGGGAATATGGGGAAGGGTCTTACAGAATGTCTTCATGGTAGAAATAGGCTGTGCTACTGCAGGTCATGTTATAGCTACGTCTTAGGGTGCAGTTTAACCTCCTGGGCCAGGAGAGATGGAGCCCTGTGCAGTCCACCTGGATCCAGGAGGAACAATGACTACTACATCAGCAGCTACAGAAATCAGGAGTAGATGTCAACCTAGATGGCAAGGAGTCTTTCCACAAAGAGATGAGGAGCTACCACCTGGTAAACTTAGTCACTTCTGACCTGGCATCCAATACCTGAACTTTGAAAAACTGTCTATGATTAAAAAGGCATTTGATTCCAGACATGCCTGTTAGGAATAAAATTGATAGGGCTATAAATTACTGATGTTGGCCTACAGAAGTTATTTTGCAGATCAAAGACTACCTAATTCCTATACCTAAGGAATAGGGATGATGGAAGGATAAATAGAAATATAAATCTTATAGTAAATCACAGGAGTTTGGAAAGGATGTGATAGCCAAGGGAACAGGATGTTCATGAAAGCGGTTGGTGTTTTGTTTAGAGGCTTGGAATGGATAGAGACGGGGGATGTGGAGCGATGAGTTGGGTGTGGCTAGCTCATGAAGGAGCCTGCATACTCACTAATACACTATACTTGATTCTTTGGTTTTTCAGGGAGAATTTCTGTAACTTAATGTTTTATTTTTTATTTCAGAAAAGATTAAAACAAAATCTCCTAACAAGAGAATAACAGTAGTCAATACACTGTGTATAATTATTTTTCAAAATATTTACTCGGGGACAAAAAAAATTCTGTTACAAAGAAGCATCAAACAGATAATAGCACAAAGCTTTCTTTTCAATGAACTAGGAGAAACTAGTAGTATAAATGAAATAAATTAACATATATATTAAAATGTCTTTAATACAGCAGAATAGGTAATTTAGGGAATTATTTGAACTTCTCCATACTTCCTATTTATCTATCTTCTATTTTGTTCTTTATTTGTTCATATATATATATATATATATATATATATAAAATCTCAAGGCATTATAAATAAATCATATATGTGTGTGTGATTTTCTCATATAAGAGAAACTATCCAATATTTAGACTGTGTGTCTGAGTTATTTTATTTAACATTATATTCCCAAGTCACACCCATTTATTTATGAAAGCCTGGATTATCTTTCTTTATGACAGAATAGTATGCCTTTGGGTATGAATACCACATTTTCCTAATCTATTCATTTCCTGATGGACATACTTTCTGTTTCCAAGACCTAGGTATTATAAATTGTGCTGCTATAAACATGGGTATGCATGTATCCTTGTAATATGATGATTTTAACTCTTTGGGGAGGATAACTAGAAAGGAGAAAGCTGGGTCAAATGGAATTTCTATCTTTAGTTTTTCTGAGGAATCTTCACAATGATTTCCATAGTGTTGTGCTAGTTTACATTCTCACCACTGATGCAGAAGAGTTCCTTTTCCCGCACATCCTCAGCAGCATTTGTTACTATTATGATAGCCGTTCTTTCTAGGGTAAGATGGTATCTCAATATACTTTTAATTTTCATTTCTCTAATGGCCAGTGATGCTGAACATTTTTTTATGTACTTATTAGCTATTTGTACTTATTCTGAGAAATGCCTAATCATTTTGGTTGCCCATTTTTAGATTGGATCTTTCATTTTGGGGAGTCTACATTTTTTGAGTTCTTCATATATTCTAGACGCTAGCCCCCTATCCCAGGAATAGCTGGAAATTTTTTCCCCAATTTTTTAGGTTGTCTTTCCACTCTGTTGGTTGTTTCCTTTACTGTGCAGGAGCTTTCTAATTTGATACGATCCCATTTATTAATTATTTGTATTATTCCTTGTGCCATTGGGGTTCTGTTCATAATGTTTTGTCTATACCCATGTCTTCGAGAGTCGTACTTATTTGATCTTCCAGTAAACTGTTTTTGTTTTAACACTTAAATCTTTGATCCATTTTGGTTTTAGTTTAGTACATGGTAAGAGATACAGGTCTAGACTTAATCTTCTGTATGTAGATATTCAATTTGCCCAGCAACATTTATTAATGAGGTTATCTTTCCTCCAATGTATGTTTTTGGCCCTTTGTCAGCGATCAGATAGCTGTATGTGCCTGGGGGTTTTTACTTCTTCTATTCTGTTCCATTGATCCATACACCTGTTTTTGTGTCAGTGCCATGATGTTTTAATCACTGTAGCTTTATACTATAACTTCAAGTTAGGGACTGTGATGTCATCTCCTTTGCATTTGTTACCCAGGATTGTGTTTGTTTTTCTGAGTCTCTTCTGGTTCCATATAAACATTAGGGGTGTTTTCTCAAGATCTGGAAGAAATTCCTTTGGTATTTTTACTTCAATTGTATTAAATCTGTTTATCAATTTTGAAAGTATAGCCACTTCGATTATATTGGTTCAGCCTATCCAGAAAGAGGAGATATCTTTTCATTTTTCTGAATTCCTCCTCAATTTCCTTTTGCAGAGTGATATAAGTTTCATTGAAGAGGTCTTTGGCTTCCTTGGCTCCTAAATTTTAATTTTTTTGATGTTATTGTGGATGGTTTGATTTTCTTATTTCTTTTTCAGGAGTTCAATATAAATGTATAGAAATACTGTTGAATTTTGTGTGTTTATTTTGTATCCTGCCCTATTGCAGAATTTTTTTATTAGTTCTAGGAGTCTTTTGATGGAGTTTTTGGGTTTTGTAAATAAGGGATCATGTCATTGGCAAATAATAATATTTTTACTCCATCCTTTCCTTCATTCCTTTCCTTTTTCTTTCTTTCTTTTCCCTGACTGCTTTCAGACGTTGAGTGGAATGATGGTAAATGCATCTTTGTTTTGTTCCTGATTCTAGAAGGAAGGTGTTTAGTTTTCCCCCCATTTAGTATGATGTTGGCGGTAGGTTTATCATCAATTGCTTTTATCGAATTGAAGTAAGGTCCTCCTACACCTATTTTCTTCAGAGTGTTTATCATGAATGGATGCTGGATTTTGTCAAAGGCTTTTTCTGAATCTATTGAGATGATCTTGTGATCTTTGTCCTTGCATCTGTTTATGTGATGAATTACATTTATTGATTTGCATATGTTGAATCATCCTTCCATCCCTGGGATGAAGCTTACTTGGTCATGGTTTATAATCTTTTAATGATTCATCACATTCCCTTTGCCAATTTCTTATTAAGGATTTTTGCATCTATGTTCACTAGAGAGATTGGCCTGTAACTCTCTTTTTTATTTGGAAACTTTTCTGATTTGGGGGTCATGATAATGTTAGTTGCTGAGAATGATTTTGGAAATACTCCTTCCCTCTCAATTTCATTAAAGAGTTTGAGGAGTGTTGGTGTTAGACTTCCCTGAAGTTCTTACAGAAGTCAGCTGTGAATCCATCAAGTGCTGGGCTTTTCTCAGTAATTTTTTTTATAACTGTTTCGATTTCATTTCCTGTTATTAGATTGTTCAATATTTTTATATCTTCTTGGTTCATTTGTGGTAATTCACATGTATTTAGGAATCTCTTCATTTCTTCCGAGTTCTCCAATTTTTTGGCATATATGTTTGTGAAGTATTTGCTAATAATTTTCTGGATTTCAGCATTATCTATTGGGATTTAACCTTTTTAATTTTTAACTGCATTGATTTGTGTCTTTTACTTTTTGATAAGACTGGCTAAGTGTTTATCTATATTGTTTATTCTTTCAAAGAACCAGTACTTTAATTCATCAATTCTTTGTATTGCTTTCATTATGTCCTATAAATTCTGGTATGTTATACTGGCATTATCATTTAATTTTAGGAACTGCCTTATTTCTTCTTTAATTTCATCTGTGACCTATTGATTATTCAGCATGTGTTGTTTAATTTCATACATTGCATAGGTTTTGTGGTTTCTTTTGTCACTGATTTCTGCTCTCATTGCACTATGATCTGATAATATGCATGATAAAATTGATTCTTTTGCATTTACTTAGGAATCTTTATTAAGATTTAGCAAAGATATTTGATGCATTTTGATAACTAGTGTTGAAGCAGCTACAGCTGACCAGATGAAGAGTGAAGAATGGTTTGCCGATTTGTTACTTGAGATGGTCAGTAAATGATGGGAAGGAATAACTGAAGGAGTAGACTGAAGACAAGAGAAGGAAAATGAAGAGAGTAGAATTACGAGTTCTTTTTGAACATGTTTTGCTTTTTCAGGCAGAACAGATTGTAAATTCTGCTGACTTGTGTCAATGCATATTCAACATTTCTTTTTCATCTCTTTTTCTGCCCTGACCAATGTTGATTTCAGCGTGATAGTGACTTATCAAAGTTCTCCAGTCTCAGTTTTCCAATCTAATACATTTCTGTCCTTATGGACATTTTTTGTACATGAAATAACTCATTTGGCCATTAACATCATTAAAGTCATTGAGTAACTGCCAAATCTCGGCAATCTATCTCTGAACATTAACACGTTTTTTGAATTGCATGGATTTCAAAAATATATTAACTCCATTTTTTTCTGCTTAATATGGAAATAACCTTTCTCCCTCTCTAGTGGGATCACATATGCATTTCCCCTTGATGCCACTTATATCAACATATATCTGATGTGCAGCCCTTTCTGTGTCTCCTTCTTTGGTTTCAGTTCATTTCTCATTTGTATATCCCGTATATATGCATCTATCTTTTTACAGCTCTAGGTAGTTGTATGTATCTATGGCATTTGACCAACTGGGCCAGGGAAATTTTGCCAAAATTTTCTCTTTCCTAAATCTCTCATTATTTTCGTATTCTCTTTCTTTTCTCGAGAAAAATGATCACAGGAAAATAATTGAAACTTATTTAGATGAAGGTGAAATGATGATCAGTAATATCTCTTTTAAATGGACTGTGTGGCATCCAAAGGCAGGCTTCTGGGAACTGGAGGATTTGGCCTGGAGGGGGTCTGAGCCGGTGCAAGGACTCACAGGGAACCTTGACTTTTTCCTTTACTACACTGTGTTGTCATGCAGGCAGGCATCCCACTTGTTCTGAGTCCCCGTTTACGTGTCTGTGTATTGTAGGTAATAATCTCATTCCTATTTCTCACAGGTTGATATGAGAGCAAATAAGAACAAGTATCTATGTGAAAGAGGCAGAGACTTAGAATTTTCTGAAAGGAATCACATCCCTGGTCTTGCCCATGTCTGGCACAGGCATCATTACTGAAAGGGGATGGCAGAAAAGGAGGCCACTTAAATCCATTTACTAGGAAAAATCACTCTGTGCTTGGTGCATAAAGTATAGATGGATCTTCAACTTGTTTGCCTATTTGGCTTTGAATATAAATGCTAATAACACTATCTTGAGTTTTGACCCATCACTTCATACTAAATATACCATGAACTACAAAGTAACTGTAGAACATAATATTGTAACATTTCCATTACCCTACATTTGTGTGACACATTATAATTTACAAAGTATTTTAAAAGCATCTATTATCCCATATGAATTTTAAATAACCTTATGGGATTGGAAGCTTTGCTCCATTTGATAATGAGGAAACTAAGTTTTTGACCTTTAGCCAATCATTTATTCAATAAGTGTCCAAATAACTTTTTCATTATATTGTAGAAACAATAGTTGTTCAGTGCTTTTGTAAAAGCATTATTTCAAAGAGACAAAACTGTCCTCCTATTGCCTCTGCAAACCATTACTCAGCTATTCACACCTATCATTTTCTTGCACCTGTATGTAATTTCTGGCTTGATTCTTTGTATAGCACTGTATATAATTATGGCATTTGGAAATGGTTCGATGACAATATGAAGGTGATGCTTAAAAAGTTTAGAATTACTTTTTTGTGGTCCTCTGCACTTGCTAGATATATACAATTTCTCTCTCCAGTGTCCCACCTCCCTCATCCTTAAAAACAATTCTTTCACTGCTTTGGCTTTTAAATATGATTGGAAATTTATTTTTATAGCTTTATGTATGCGGGATTTTGGATGCATAACTAGAAGCAATATTTGTTGCAAAGGAACAACATGAAAAGAGTTTATCTTTTATACTTCAAAATAAATCAGATGCGTTTATATCTGTGTCAATGAAAGGGGATTGTGAATACTAAAGAAACGTTTCTGAAAATTATCTTCTATGGAAAAAAGAGTACAGTCAGAAAAAAGTATGAAGAGGCATTTATAAGCTTTTAGAAACAGCTGTATTTTGATAATTTATTCACATCTTAGCAAAGGAAACTATATTGCAAAATGAAAACGTGATTTTTCATTTTGAAATATAATTACAGCTCCTGGAAATATCTGGGAGAATATTTATTTTGAGGTTCATCTCTGTAGGTATTAAATGATGTTGGTGGTTATTAGAAATGAACGAGTAGTGGGGGACACAATAATTCTTTCAGTAACATTGACTCAAGCAGTGCACATTTTGCATGATGTTCAATTGTTTCTCATCTAAAAGAGACAAAAATGTTCAATACAAGTTACTGAGAAGAAAGAACTGGGCAATGGAGACTGAAACCTAGCAATGTCAATAGCAGCATGTGTTTAGTATTGATTTAAAACATTTACTTTCAACAATAACATGAGATAAAGTTTCTAGTCAATTTGCTTACTCATATTGGAAAGCATTTGAATCATATACAGTAAAAGTCGAAGATGCACAAGTTCTTATAATTCCTCAGTTTTACTTTCCTCGTTTCAGTAAATGCAGTAAATCATTTTGAGTTTTGTTTGTAGAAATGATTTTCACCCTGAAAGATGCTAAGAATATTCTTAGGGACGCCAGCCTCATACATGTGACTTGCCATACAGTATTTAACTATTCATAGCATAAATTCACAGAACATGCAAGCTAAAAATGGAACAAAGATATTGTGACAGTTATGGTGGATTGTCAAGTCAATTGGCTTGGGAGCGACCCAGGAAATTGGTAAAATATGATTCTGGTTATGACTGAGTGAATCTTGGAGTCATGGTCTTGAAGTGTATGTCTGGTCCCTTGTCACTACTCTTTGGTGCTGTTCCTGTGAACAATCCCAGGGCTGCTGTGAACTAAACAACTTTGCCACGCCCTTCTACCATCATGCTCCTGCATTGGAACTAGTAGACCATGCACTGAATCTCCTGAAATCCTGAGCCAATTAAATCTCTCCTCCTTTAAATTGTGGGTGTTAGGCATTGTGTCCCAGTAATGGGAAAGCTGACAAGTAGAGATATGATCTGGTGCCATTATATTGTATTAGAGGGGGAAAAAAAAGAGGGAAGGAAGATGATGTGAAGAACAAAGAGGAAAGAAAAATGGAAGAGAAAGAAAAGGAAGCAGGACAGGGATTTGATGAGCAGAGAAACGAAAGAGAAGGAGAGGCCAAAGGAAAAAAAAATCAACTGAGTTTGCTCAAAGTGATAAGAGACCTAATAGCAATATTTCGATTAGAGTTTAGGGTCCTTGACTCTTCATTCTTGTTTTTTCCACTGCCAGGCATAATGTCACAGCAGTAAAAATTTTCACATTTAACTTTGTGTCACAATTCACTTTTTACTAGATGTATGACTTTAAGTAAATACCTAACAGTAAAAATTTTCCTACCTATAAAATGGGAGTCCTATTGTAACTGTTTCATGGGAATGTTGAAAGGACTAAATGAAATAAAATGTGTGAACCATTTGACATGGTGCGTTTGTGTGTTTGTGTGGTTGCGAGTGTGAGTTAGCTGTAGGTTTTGTAGTTCATTTATTCCTTATTATTTTATCTGGTACACTCAATTGCCTAACTGCTGAATTCACATTACAGTTTCATGTGAGGGCTCATGTTCTTGTTTTTCCAATCTCATCTTTGATCAGAGGTGATGCCGTGAGTGGGCTTCCAAGTGAGAATCCTCAGAGCAACTGCTGAGAATTTAAATGTAAAAAGAAATGAATTCTCAGAGAAGACATCTGGGGGTGGGTTGACCTGAATGTTTACAATCTGTTTGAACTCTGGGAAAAAGGGAAATCAGAGTGATTATTTTTTAATGTGAACTTGTTTTGAAGAGCAGACAGATTCGTAATACTTGTGGAATGTATCGCCAGTGCCCAGAGCCATTCCAGGGCCCTGGAGGCTGATCCCACTTCCTTCTCGAGATTAAATTCATTATTTCTTTTATTTATCACACTGAGAAGCCTATCTTAGCTGAATACATGAAGGGACTTTCTAATAGAGCTTTTCAGAAGAGGGATGGTTTATCTCCGGGGAGCAAGTCTCTGCTGGGATCTAAGAGAGGAGGCTGAGTGATCCCCAAGGAAGACCGGAGCAGCAGGCATCCGAGCATGGGGTGGGCTGGTCTGATAAGCAACCACTGAAGCACTTTCCAGAACTGAGATTTTAGCTCTGCAATTCATGAATTAAAACCACTAACATTACAAAACCATTCTACATTTTCAACCTATATGGAATTATTTTATTTTCTTATAGTGAACAAACAGAAGCATTCCTCCTACTCTTTTATTTAATATTATTTTTTAGGATAGTTGTAGGTTCACAGCAAAATTGAAAGCAAGGTATAGCAATTCCTCATATATTCTTGGCCTTTCCCCAACCTATGTAGCCTCCTCCCTCTTCAGAGTGTGGCATTTTTAAAAAATGAGGAATCTACTTTGATACATAATTACCAATGTCCATAATTAACATTAGTGTTTATTGATGGTGTTGTATATGCTGTGTTCATCCATTACAGTATTGTGTAGACTATTTTCACTTCCCTAAAAATCCTCTGTGAGACATATATTCATCCTACCTTCCCTCCTCAACTTCTGATACTAACTAGTGTTTTTATTGTCTTCATAGTTTTAGATTTTCTAGACTGTTGGATAGTTGGAATCACATAAAATGTAGCCTTTTTACACTGGCTTTTTGACACAGCACATTGCATATGAGTTTCCCCCATGTGTTTTCATGTGTTGATGGCTCATACCTTTTAGCGCTGAATAACTGCCCCATTGTCTGCATTGCCACAGTCTGTTTATCTGTTCATCTACTGATGAGCATCTTGAATGTACTAATATTTAGTAGTTATGTGTAAAGTAGCTATCAACATTCATGGGCAGGTATTTTGGTGAACATCAGTCTTCAGCTCCTTTGAGTAGATGTGAAGAAGCATGATGACTAGTTCATATAGAAAGAGTGTTTTTAGTTTTATAAAAAAAACCCAAATTTCTGCCAAGCAGCTTTGCATTCCCACCCACAATGCTGGAGAGGCCCTGTTGCTCCACATCCTCACCAGCATTTGGTATTGTCAGCGTTCTGGGTCTAGGTCTTACTAGAAGGTATCTGTATAATGGAATCTCCTTCCTTCAATTTGCATTTCCCTGATAACACTTTATAGGCAGTATCTTTGCATGTGGTTTTAGTCCTGTGTATATCTTCTTTGATAAAGTATTAGTTAAGGTCTTTGATTTGTTTTTTAACTGAATTGTTTTTTTTTTATGCCTTAATTTTAAGAATGCCTTGTATTTTTTGGATTGTAGTCCTTTATCAAGTGTGTCTTTTGCAAATACTGCCTCATGGTCTGTGGCTTATCGTCTCATGCTCTTGGCATTTCTTTCACAGAATAGATATGAAGGACCAAGTTCAGTTTGTCAATTATGGATAATGCTCCTGATGTTGTATCAAAAAACTCATCATCCTGCCCAAAGTATTTAGATTTTTTCGGCTCATAGTCTAAGTGTTTGATAATTTTGTGCTTCACATTTAGAACTATGATCCACTGAGATTTAATGTTTTTGTGAAGGATGTAAATTCTATGTCCAGAGTCTTGTTTTTTTTTTAACATATAGATAGCTAGTTGTTCCAGCATCATTTGTTCACAGGAATAACTTTGCCTCATTCATGGTATCATTTGTTTCAATCCTTTGTAAAAAATAAATTTATTGCATCTATATGGGTCTATTTATGGGGACTCCATTCCGTTATGTTGCTCTCTTTGTCTGTTCTTTTGCCACCCATTCCTGATTACTGTAACTTTATAATAAATACTGAGGTCAAAGAATGTCAGTCCTCCAACTTCGTTCTTCTTCAATATTGTGTTGGTTACTCTGAGCTTTTTCCTCTTCACATAACTGTTACACTTAGTTTGTCAATAACCAAAAAATAACTTTCTGGGACTGCGGGACTGCATTGAATTTATAGATCAAGTCTGAATATCATTTTGACAATATTCCTCATATCCAAGAACATGAAGTATCATTATCTATTTAGTTCTTCTTTTTTTATGAGTTTAGTATTCTATTTATATAGCTCTTACACAATTTTTTTTTAGGTTTATACCTAAGCATTTCATTTTGGGGCATGCTAATGTAAATGGCATTTTGGTTTTAATATTTTTTCTTTGTATAGGAAAGTTATTGTTTCTTTGTATATTGACTTTGTGCCTACAAACTGGCTATAATTGCTTATTAGTTCCAGGAGATTTTTTTTGTCAAGTTTTTGGATTTTTCTACATAGACAATTATGTCATCTCTGAACAAAGAAAATTTTATTTCTTCAATCAAAATGTGTATGCCTTTTATTTTCTTTTCTTGTTTTATTGCCTTACCTAAAACCTCTAGTATAATGTTTAAAAGGAACAGAGAAGACATCCTTGCTTTTTTCTTCTCTGATTGAAGAAACTTTTGAAATTTTTTCTACCAAATAGGATGTTAGTTGCAGTATTTTTGTAGATTTATCTTACCAAGTTGAAGATGTTCCTTGCTGTTCCTAGTACATGGAGACCTCTCATCAAGAATGGGTGTTGGCTGTTGTTAAATAATTTTTCTGCATCTAGTGATATGATTGATTCTTGTCACATTTTAATAGGCTAATGCATTAAATTAAATGACTTCATAAATGTTGAATCAGCCTTGACTATCTGGAATAAGCCACAGATGGGTATAGTATATACATCTTTTTTGTAAACTGTTGGGTTCAATTTGTTAATAATTTATAGAGGAATTTTTCCACCTATGTTTATGAGAGATATTAGTTTGTAGTTTTCTGTAGTGTCTTTGTCTAGTTTTGATATTGGGGTAATGCTAGACTCATAGAATGAGTTAGGAAGTATTCTGACATGCCACAAGATGGAGGGGGACTCTAACAAACTAGTTCTGCATGTAGAATCTTATTCTCACTAAAAAGAGAGGCACTCTCATGGTCTAATCATCTGTTAAAGGTGCCATCCTTTAATATTATCACATTGGCAAAAAGAAAATATGTTTATTCCACTTTAATATTCCCTATAATTTTAACTTGTTCTATTATCAACTTTAAAATCTAAGTCTAAATTATATATATATATGTATATATTCAAGATATGATTCATCCTAAGGAAAATTCCCCTCCAGCTGTGAATGGACCTAACAATACTATGTAGAAAATTCAACCCAACAGCAACTGAATATGCATTCTACTCAAGTGAACATAGAGTGTTCTCAAGGCCAGATCACACATTAGGTCATAAAATAAATATTAACAAATTTAAGATTGAAATCATACCCCTTATCTTTTCTGATGAAAATAAAATTAAGCTAGAAATCAACAGCAGGAGGGAAATTGAAAAATACATTTTAAATGTGTGACTTAAAAACACACACTTAAACTACCAATGAGATAAAGAATCAATTTAAAGGAAACTTTAAAATATCTTACAACAAAAGAAAACAAAGCACAACATATCAAAACCTATGGAATGCATTAAAAGTAGTAGAAAGAACTCTATAGCAAACCATGCTATGCTAAAAGAGAAAGATCTCAAGTGAACAATCTAAATTTATATCTCAGAGAGCTAAAAGGAGAATGATGAACTAAGCCTCATGTGGCCAAAAAAAAAAAAAGAAATAATAAAGATTAGATAAGAAAGGAATAAAATAATAATAATAAGTTCACAAAATTAAGATGGGTTTTAACAAGACAAATAGACGTAATAAACTATTATACTAAGGAAAAAGGAAAAAGAGAGAAGACTCAAAAAAATCAGAAATGAAAGAGGAGACACTATAACTGATGCACAGATATATGAAAGATCATAAAAGAGTACTATAAACAACTATATGTCAGTAAATTGAATAACTAAGAAGAAATAGATAATTGGGTATAATTTACTAAGACTGAATCATGAGGAAATAGAAAAGCTGAACAGAAGGGTGACCAAACAGTAATCAAAGCTCCATCAGAGAGTTCCAAATCCATTGACCAGCATCATCCTGATACTAAAGCCAGGTGGAGATCATAATAAGGGGGAAAAAACTATAGGCCAAGCTAATATGCTTGAGAACACACGTACAAAAATCCTTAAAACAACAACAACAAACAAACCAGACTAGTCAGACAAATTCAGCATTAAATTAAACCAATCATGTACCATGACCAGGTAAGATTTATCCCTGGGATGCAAGGATACATTAACAAATGAAAAATCAATTAATGTATATACTACATTAATAGAATGGAGGATTAAAACATATGATAATCTCAATAGATACAGAAAAAAAAATTTTTTTTTGACAAAGTTCATATCACTCCAGGATAAAGACTTTCAGCAAAATAGGAAGAAAATGAATATATCTTATTTTAATAAGCAGCATATGTGAAAAGATCCCAGCTAATGTCATACCAAATGGTGAAACACTTAAAACTTTTACTCTAAGATCTGAAGCAAAGCCAGCTCTCACTATTCACACTCAACATAGTACTGGAAATCCATCAGAGCAAGAAAGGAAAAATCAAAGCTATCTCCTTTTGAAAAAGACATGTTATTATAAGAGAAAACCTGCAAAAACAAGAATAGTAAAAACTTCAGTACAAAAAAACTTTACTATTACTTTACAACTGCTACAATAAAAAACTTTAGTACTACAAGAAATAGTAAAAACTTCAGTAAAGTTATAGGAGACAAAATTCAACACAAAAATCAGTTACATGTCTGTATACTATCAATAAACTATTCAAAAAGGAATTTAGAAAAACAACCCCACTTATTATAGAGTCAAAATGATAAAATATTTAGAACAAAGCCTTACTGAGGGGATGAAAGATAACATATACAGTGAAAACTACTAAACATTGATTAAATCAATTAAAGATACAAATAAAGTGAAAGATATCCTGTGCTTGTGGATTGGAAGACAACAATGTTAAATTGCCTCCCCTCCTAAAGCAAACTACAGACAATGTGATCCCTATCAAAATCCACTGGCATTTTTTATAGAAATTTTTTTTAAAAATCCTGAAATTTGTATGGAATGGAAAAGGATGCTTGGTAGCCAAACAAACTTGGGAAAAAAAAAAAAAACCTAGAACATCACAACTCTTGATTTCAAAATTACAGAAAAAATTACAGTAATTAAAACAGTATAGTACTGGCATAAAGAGACATAGACCCATAGAGAGCCCAGAAATAATTCAATCAATTCAACTCATATATATGGTCAACTGATTTTTGACAAGAACACCAAGAATACACAATGAAGAAAAGAGAGCTCTTCAACAAATGGCGTTGAAAAAACTGGATCTCTACAAAGAAAAGAAAGGATTTGAACCTTTGTCTTACCACATACATGACAATCAATTCAAAGTGGAATAAAAGCTTAAATGTAGAGCCCAAAGGTGTAAAATTCCTACAAGAAAACAGGAAAAAAAATGTCCGTGACATGAGTCTTGGCAATGATTATTGAACGTGACAAAAATAGCAAAGGCAAATAAAAGTGGAACTATATCCAACGGCAAAGCTTCTGAAAAAGCAACCTATGAAAAAGAAAAATATTTCAAACCATATATTTGGTAAAGGGTCAATATTTGAAATACACAAGAAATGTTTCCAACTTTATAAGAAAAAGGAAAAACTAGATGTTGGGAAATATTTAAGTGTAGGTGGATAAAAAAGGCTTGGTTTGGTTAGTGCACATTGTATACATGTGTTTAAACATAACACCGAGCCCCACCAGTATATACAATCAATATATGTTAATAAAAATGGAATATAATAAAACATAAGAAAGAAAGAAGGAAGGAAGGAAAGAAGAAAGGAGAGGAGGGAGGGAAGGAAGAAAGGAAAGAAAGGAGGGAGTTGATGAGAGGGAGGGAGGGAAGGAAGGAAGGAAGAGAAAGAAAGAAACAAAGAAAAAGAGAGAGAGAATCTGACCTAAGAATGAGCAAAGGACTTCAATAGACATACTTCCAAAGAAGATAAATAAATAGAAAATAACTGTTAGAATAGATGCCATCAAAACCATCAAAAGATAAGTTTTGAAATGGATTCTCTCAAAACCATCAACAGGTAAGTAGAGAAATTGGGACCCTTGTATACTATTGGCAAGAATGTAAAAGAGTGTACCTGTTATGATAAATCGTATGAAGGCTTATCAAAAATTTAAGGTAGAACTATCATGTGATCCCACAATCTTCCTTCTGAGTATATAGCCAAAGAATAAGAAACAAATACCTGGAAGAGATATTTGGACTTCCATGTTCATTGCACCATTATTTTTAATAGCCAAGATATGGTAACAACCTAAAAAGACGGAAATCCTATTGCATGTGACAATATGGATGAACCTGGAGGACATTATTTTAAGTGAAATAAATCAAGTCACAGAAGAAAAAGTACTGCTTGATACCACTTAGATGAGGTATATCACATGATCAGGCTGGGAGGCATATTTCTCACTGGCTTCCTTAGAAAAGGGAGAGGAGGATGAAAAGTAAATTCTATTCAGACATTATCGGTTTGTCTCAACTCAAGGGTAAGTGTAATGTTAGCTCAGATATTGTTTTAATTTAATAATTTCATGATGTATCTCCATCATCTAGCATGCAATATCCTACAAGAAGTCCAATACTTTTCTTATTTCCAAAAATAATTTTTTGACTTTTTTTTCTACTCCCAGGAAACATTCAGAAACTTTTCTTTATTACCAATGTCAAAAATTTCAAGATTCAATCTGGACTTGTACCGGTAAAGTCTAGGTAATTTTTATTATTTTGCTGGTAATGTCATGTCCAATATTTTTTGTTCTCTTTTCCCCCTAAAACTCCTTTTAGTTAAATATTGAAAATATTGTTTTGGTGTTTAAATTTTTAGTTTTTCTCCCCTTGATCATCCATCACTATGTTCTTTCTCCTGATGGTACAAGATGTGGCCGAGGCAGAGCCCCCTTTCAGAGATTTTGAGCCTCCTTCTGCTGGGTCCCCCTCACTTTCCTTCACCTTCTGTGCTGTGTCTGACTTCTCAAGATGAAAAAGATTTTGTTGGTTTACCTGTTTTTGTTTTACAACAGCATTTCCCTCTCCAAGGGCTTACCTTTCAGGTTCTGCTGTTGCCAAGTCACTTTCTACCCCTTTTCTTGTACTACATGTTTCAGTTTGAAGTAGCAGATGTCTCCAGTTTTACTGAAGTTGGAGATTATATTTTTAGTTCTCCTTTTGTGTTGAGGCAACTTCTCAGAGAGGAGAATGCAAAATGTGTTTCTCTTAAAACCAGAAGTCTTGTTCCTTTATTTTATCTGAATTCAAATCAACATTCATCTTCTCCAAAGAAGTTTCTTGAATGACTCATATTTCCTCAACATTTCCATATTTGATATGCTACTTGTCTTTGTACATATATAAATGCGTGTATTACAAATGTACTTTTATGCTAATAACATGCTAAAACAATTTTATGCTATTCTGGATTTTTCTATCTCCAATTTGATTTATTTTTGAGCTCCAAGTAATTAAAAAAAAAAAAACAAAACAGCCAAACTTGTCTGTATATAGTAGCCTGTAGAGTTCAGTAATCCAAAAGGGGATAATGTTAGTAGACTAATGTAAAAGAGATTTTTAAAATTCTCTTGGCTGGGGATTTAGCTCAGTGGTTAGAGTGTTTGCCCAGCATGCACAAGGCCTTGCGTTCCATCCCTGGCACCCCCCCCCAAAAAAAAGTAATAATCTTATTTCTTCCTGTGTATCTTCCTATCTCCATGGAAATATTTCCCTAAACGACAAATTTTGAGAAAAATCACATGCATGAACATTCTTTGGAGGGGTAAAAAGTGAAGAATGAAGAAAAACAAACATTTTAGAAAATTCACTTCTTTTGAGAGAAAAGAGGTCAATGTGAATTTATGTAGCTAAAAAGAATGCGTAAATTGTCAGCAGACGCTTTTAACGGGTTAGATGCCATCCAAAGGATAAGTTTCTCTTCCACATCGGGGCATTTAAGGATCTTTGTGTGGTTTCTCAGGCCACCAAGTATGCTAATAAAAGCCCAACCCACTGATGAAATGTTTCTGTTATGGCCCAAGTAGGGTTAAGTATATATAAGCCCTTAAAATGAATAAGAGAGATGAATAGTTGACAATACAGTTGGAAACTGTATTGTCAGAAATCTTGGTCTGCTGGTCCATTACTCACTTGGCAAAGATGACTTAGACTTAGAAGTACAAAGGCCCTTTCTTATTTGACATTCATTGTTGTTGCTCTTATAATTGTTATTTTTTATTTCCCTCACATTGAATGGACCACTCTTGCCTGTGGACCACTATGAAGTCTGCTTGCATTTCATTAAGCTTATTAAGTTATTAATCTCTCTCTCCTACTAGACTTAAAGACTATTGAAGGAAAGAATGATGCCTGAGAATTCTGTTATTTACAGATCAAGAACAAAATGATCACTTAGTAAATCTTGATTGTGTAAGTGAGGAAAAAGTCTTCCAGACAAGGATATTATATTTACTTACAAGAATAATCCTTTCTCTGTCAGGGAAAAATTTATGACCTAGATTAAGAGGTATGGCCAAGATGACCCTATTGCAGGCTGAAGACTTTAGGATTGCTATTTCTTATTATTTTCCAAAATTCCTAAAGTAATTTGCAGGAAGAATTTTTTGACTTTTAAAATTCGCAATAGCCAGAGTAGTTTATGATCTTTCCATCTTCCTTCGAGGCCTCCAAATGCCACTACCCATAGTGATAAAATCATCAAATTTCTATTGGCTGGTAGCTGCGGCTTTATAAAATGAACCTACAAGCTTAATAGTAATGAAGACTAAACAAATGCAACATTCACACATCTTAGAAGACTCAAAAATGATGAATGAAAGTCTTGAATATGTGGCTTAGGTTTTGGATCATTTTTTCCCTTCTGGCTGTACTTTCTTCTTTAAGGCACATGTTCAAAGGAAAATTCACAAAGTTATGTTCCTTATAATATTTGCTCTGTCCAAGAAACATTTTGCAAATATACTTTAGCAGACATGTGACATATACCAAAACCAAATTCTGGTTCTACTGCCAACAAAGCTTGGCCAATGCATCTTCACACAGATGCATGATGTTTACACATAGCATACCTGATTGGTGTATCATTGTCCCACAAAATACATTGCTTCTTCCACATAGACTGCCGTTTCCAAGACAACAGAGAGCTACCCTAACAGTGGAAGTTCACAGAAGTTGATTTCCATTTCCACATGCCAAACTCTAACCACATTCTCTAGCCATAGAATTTCTATTTCCAACCATAAAGGCAAAGTACAGAATGAAGTACTAATAGCAGAAGAAATTTTCATGTGTCAGCCCAGTTTGCCACTATCAAGAATAAATTTTGTTTCATGGACTTTACAGAAAGGTTGATGAGGATCATTTGGGTAGAGATTTAAGTACAGAGAAGATTAAGATTATGGCTAATCCTGAAGGACATGGATGATTGTGGGGTTGAGAAGAGCCATCTTTCTTTTGCTACTGGAGACTACAGTAGGTAAAATCCCAAGTTTTTCCTCTGCAGGCAAATTTATGTAAAATGATCTCCACTGACTTATTTTTCATTTACTCCAAAACCCATTTGCAATCTGCATTTTTGTCTTAGAATTGCATTGCCAGCCCACCCAAGTCCTTCTCCATGACAAATCCAGTGGTCACTTGCCCATACTTGTACTCTTGTTGATTGTCCCTCCATCTTGATTTTCCATTCTTCCTTTTCCAGGAAACTACACTTTCCCTGCTTAGTAAACAGTCCTCCCATTCTCCCTTTCAGGCTTTTTTTTCAGCCAATACTTTATGGTTCTCTACTCACCCTTTTCTCTTCTAATTCCACATATCACTTTAGGCAGTGGTTTGTAAATCTACTTACGCAGAATCATGTGTGAATCTTGAAAAATTCTAAAGCCCAGGCCAGAGTACAACTCAATCTCTGGAGGAGGAACGCAAGCATCAGTATACATTGGAATTTTCCCAGGAAATTTCAATATGCAGGCAAGTCCGAGAAACTACTCTTGTAGAGGTGTCCTAGTCCTCTTAATTAAATCCAGATTAGTGGATAGCCAATATCTGAGGCCTGGATCTTGTTCAAGACTAATCGTGTTTGCGACACAACAACAGCTTTCTGTATGTGCAATTTCCACAACCATGGATTCAACTAACCAGTGGTCAAAATTGTCTTCCCACCCAAAATAAAAGCATCTACCTGAACATGCGCAGATTTTTTTCATTATTCCCTGAACAACGAGTATAACTATTTACACAGAATTTATGCCGTAGGTGATATTAAAATGAGCTAGAGAGGAATTAGAGTGTGCAGAAGGATGAGAATAAGCTATATTCAAATTTTATGACATTTTATATCAGGGGCTCGAGTATCTATGGATTTTGATGTCTGAAGGGATCCTAGAATCAACTCCACAGATACTGAGGGTCAACTGTACTCAGTTTTCCCTTCCTGGAATTTTTCAGTTGCATTTGATTATTTCAGGATAAAAATTTTTAAGAAGCTTTGTCAAGACATTTAAATCCTCCATGGTTCAGGCT
Organism: Hystrix cristata; assembly: GCA_004026905.1. Taxonomy (NCBI): domain Eukaryota; kingdom Metazoa; phylum Chordata; class Mammalia; order Rodentia; family Hystricidae; genus Hystrix; species Hystrix cristata. The sequence goes on from PVJO010001580.1 coordinate 41,913, forward strand.
CTGCTTATCTCTGCTGCCTCATCCTACACAGCTCCCTAGACCTGTTCGAAGCTCCCAAGCTGATTCTTCCCCTCTGTCTTGAGCTTGCTTCTTCTTCACCTGCCTAATTCCAATTTATCACTCAGGCCAGATATTTTCCTAGTACCGCTTCCTCCCACAACATGGTAAATTTTTCGATCATGGCTCTTAGCCCATTTATATCTTTCAATTGGTTTATCTTGTCATAGAGAAAATCTATTGAAGGGCAGAGTATTTGCTTATTTAGTCCTCTACCCAACACAAAGTGCTGCAAACATACTGAATGTTCAGTGTTTGGTGAATAAAAGAACATGGTGACTGAAAATTTTGCATTGACACCGTGTTCTTAAAGGGCTTGATCAGATTTTCGTCTTCAGGGAGACAGGAAGTTCACAGAGACACAGAGGTAACCTGCAGGTTCTTCCCTTCCCCTTGATCTTTCCTTGTTCGCCTGGTGAATACAGCATCTGGAAACACAGTTCATTTGGTGAAACCAACCCTCATGACACTTGGAAGTCACCCTGGACACTGTGTACAGCAACTGAAAATTCACCCAGAGCCATCCAATCCTTAGGGAGCTGTTCCAACAGCTGGACATTACAAACAACCACCTGCTACCTAATGAGTTGGACAACTTTGGGGTATAAGGGGCACATACTGTCGCAGTAAGATTGAGTGACCCCATCACTTACTAGGGCAGTGTAAGATGTCTTTGAAAAAAGATTGATTCTGAGAAAAATTGGAAGCTTCAACTGTTTCTGCAAGCTATGAAGTTCTATAAAGTTAGTCTTAAGATTAGTCTTTGAAAACTGACATGAAAGCTACAAATTAAAAGCACAAAAAGAAGAAGCTGTAACAGAAGTACTCATAATTATAATATGCACCAAATGGTACCTGTGGTAAGGTATAATTAGGAAAAATAGGAGTGATATGCCTCTCTCCCATTTGTATTTTGTATGCTGCTTTTGATTTTGATATAGCTGTCATTTTGCTGGCAAACTGTAAACATTACAAAACAACAACATACATATATTATTGTTTTAATATAATACATAATAACATATACAAGTTATATATTCAGTGTTTGATGGATAAAAGAATAAAATAAATGCACAAGAATATAAAATGAAATAAGTATAAAATAAGTAATAATGATAGGGCCCTATTAACACCGGAGTTCATCCATTGACAGCTCTGTGTCAAAGTAACATATACTGGGGTTAGAACTGGTTCTGTGGGGGTGTGAGGTGGACAACCACACAGCTCTGCCTTAGAAGGACCTTGGCTTATTTTTATGCTGTACTGCTGCTGTCTTGAAATTAATTTTTTTTAATCAAGCCTCTATACATTTTTATTTTGCATTGGGCCCTAAAAATTGTGTAGCTAGTCCTGCCTGTGAATCCTCAATAAACATTTTGTAGTGGGTGAAATGTGCCTGAAATCAATAGTAAAATCCACATGAACAGGGAATAGAAGTTATGGACAGGCAGTGTTATGGTTTGTGTCTAGATGTCCCCCCAAAGCCTCATGTGGTAAGAGATAGCTGGATCTAGAGTGTGTGGTTACTAAATTAATCTATTGATCAGTTTGGCATGGTTCTGCTGGGATCAAGGATGTGAAACTAAACTTAAGGGTGGGAGTGCTACCTGCCCTAAGGACAGGTAGCCTAGATAAAAGATACAGGAAGAAGCTAATTAGCTACTCGTTTGCATTACTTATTTGCATACATTCCTTAGATTCCTCACTTTACTTTGCTGCCAGGTCGGTGGTCGGCTGCCCATCTGCCCTGCCGGTCCCCCCTGCCACTGCCATGCCGCCCTGCCTCGGACCCAGCGGACTACAGACTGAAACCTCTGCAGACTGTGAGCTAATAAACCTTTCTTCCCCTAACTTTGGGTGTCGAGTATTCTGTCCCAACAACGAGAGGAAAGTAACTAAAACAGGCAGCCTGTTGCTATTTGGGCACTGACTGACCAGAGAGAAGGTTAGCTCAGCTTCCTTATCTCAGTAGAATTCTTCCCAGGTTATTGCAGACAACCTTCTGGTATCAGTGAACTTGCCTCACAATAGCCTGTCTTTCTCTTTACTTGCTCCTTCTTGCCTGATGGGACCCCCACATTTTACCCTCAGGGGTCATTTCCCCATGGAAATGTTTATTTCTTAGGGAAAGTCTTCAAATTCAAAACGTGTTATAAACATCGCCCAAAGCTTCAGTCTCCTGACTATGCATAAGGCTCTCGTATTTTAATATATACAAAACTAAATCAACTCTTTGCTGAATCCAACAAATTGAACAATGATGGTGGAACATTGTTGGTGTAGATCAGAGGGCCTACGAAATTATCTGACATCAGGGTAGACTGAATGGTAGAGGTGTCCAAGAATGAGCATTTTAAGGACGAGGCTAAGTGATTATCATATTCAGATACAGACATAGTCAGGGAGAGAGACCATGGGAGCTTATGGGCAGCCTCATAAGATCTGAAATCCAGAACCTAGAGAAGCTTAGGTTGCTGGCTGCAACCAACACTCTAAATTTATTTCAGAAGAGGGCTAAGAGAAATATATTTCCTGGTCTAAATAACATTTTTTTCACAGAGGAGAAAGACAGAAAAAGGAGGAAAAGTAAGAAACAAAATGGATTTTTCTCCTTAGATATGTGCCATTGGGGAGAAATCGCTGGGCAGATAAACTGTGTGTGTGTGTGTGTGTGTGTGTGTGTGTGCACGCATGCGTGTGTGTTTAGGCTGGCAGGGAGGGTGGTGTGTGAGGACAGCAGGGTGATGCTAACATTACTGATAAAGTCAGACCCTCACAGCTGTCAGCTACGTTTTTCTACTAACCCTCTTCTTTCACTTGTGATTAACTTCACCTATAAATGTCTTAATTAAAGTCACTTTCACTTGAGTGTATATGTATGATTACCCCCAACCATGAGTGTGGAAAACTTAATCTCTCTCCAGGTTGTTACTATGTCTCTTGCCCATGGTAAGCACCAGTCTTAATTCTTAAATAATAAAGTGATAAAGTGAGTATCATTAAAACAAAAACAAACACCATCACCTGTGTTGTATTTCAGATTTCTTTTTTGGGGGTGGGTGGATGCTAGGGATCTAACTCAGGGCCTTGTGCTTGCCAGGCAAGCACTCTGACCACCAAGCTAAATCCGCAACCTGTATTTCAGATTTCTAAATATTTTTTACAAATTAACTTTTAGATTATGAAGTTTACAATCTACCTAGTAAATACTTGATTTTAATAGCTTCAAATGCATTTCCAAGAGGAAAATAGAAAAAGCTAAAAAGCAGTCCAACAAATATCCTGCTTCAGCCTCACTTTTGTCCTGTGGTTATTCTGGAAGCTAAACAGGTGTTTATTGTGCAAATACAGGGCGACCTGCATCACTCCCTGGCAGCCTTCCAAATCTGTAACAGCGTGACAGTTCCAAAGAGAAAGCAGCAGCAAACATAATCATCTATAATCATCACAAGCAGAAAAAGTAAGGAAAAGGTCCATCTATAGCATTTTGCTAGAAGCAAATTTCCTTGCTTTTTCTTCATGTGAAAATGTTCTGTTTCTTATTCATTTCTAAAGGATATTTTCACAGGACTCAGTAGTTGCAGTAAATTCTGTGCCATTTCTTTTGGACTACATGGTTTTTGATAGGAATTTTGTTGTCATTTGAATTGGTGTTCTATGAATAATATGTCATTTCTCCCTGGATGATCTCAGAATTTTTGATTTGCATTTAGTCTGCAGAATTTTAATTATGATGTTTCTTGGCAAAGATTTATTTGGGTTTATCCTATTTGTCACTTTCTGAGTTTTTTTGAATGGGTGGGTTTAATATCTCTTATCAGCTTTGGGAAGTTTTCATTCATTCTTTTTTCCCCACTCTTATTTATTGGTGAAACAGATTAGCAAATTTCATTTTGGCAGATTTGCACAGGCACATAACATACTTTGATCATTTTCTCACATCGTTATCACTTCTTTTGCCCTACCCACTCCCCCAGTTTCACATTTTGGAGGAATCTCAACGTATTTGCTCATATGCATTCCCCTATTACCTGCCCTTGGAATCCTCCCTCTTCCTCTTACTCCCTTCCTCTTATCTAATAACAGTCTGGCTTCTACTTTCTTATCATACATTTTAGATTCCACGTATTAGGGAGAACATGTACTATTTGTCTTTCTGAGACTGGCATATTTTGCTCAACATGTTGGTCTCCAGACCCATCCATCTTCTTGCAAATGATAGAATTTTGCTCTTCATTATAGTCAAATAATACTCCTCTGTGTATTTTCCTTATCCATTCATCTGCTGATGGGTACCTAGGCTGGTTCTACAGTGTGGCTATTGTGAATTATGCCATAACAAACCTGGGTATGGAGGTTTTCCTGTAGCTGACTTTAATTGCTTCAGGGATGTACTAAAGATTGGTGTAGCTGGATCGAATGGTAACTCCATTTTTAGATTTTTGAAAAACTTCTGTACTGACTTCCATAGTGGCCGTATTAATTTAAACTCTTTCAGTTTTTGTATTTTTTCTTAACCTCAATATTTTTCATCTCTTTCTGATACTGAGTATATTAATATTAAATCTTTTATAATTAATTATTACACTGGTCTCTGAGACTACTTATTTTTATTCTGTTTAGTCTATTTGCTGTCTATTGTTCAGATAGGGTGAACTTTATTTATCTGTCTTTGAATTCATTAATTCTACCCTCCACTGTCTCTGCCTAGCATTGAGCCTATTCTGCCTATTTTAAAATATTTTGGTTACTATATTTTTTAATTCATATAACATCAGAATTTTTTTGTAATTTCTATTTCTTTGTAGATATTTTCTATTTTCATGAGAATGTGTGATTGTTCATTTAAGCATTTTTAGTACAGCTCCTTTAAAATCCTTGTCATATAATTTCAACACTCAATTCATCTCAGTTCCAATATGGTGTGTATTGATTGCCTTTTCTTCTCCAAGCTATGATTTCTCTTGATTCTTTACACGACTCGTGATTTTTACTATGTCCAAGACAGTCCAGATATTACTTTATGACAATCTGGATCCCATTTAATCTTTCTTAGTAGGCAATACCACTGTGGAGGTGAAGTTCAAGGGTCAAGCTGATGTGCAATTCGATATCCTGGAGCCCTCCAGACAACACCCCAGTGAAAGTGGGGTGTGGACTCACATTGGCTAATTACAAATAAGTAACGCAAGATGGAGTTTAGCTTTAACCTTTGGCCCACTGATAACTTCCTGTGAAAGTTGAGTATCAACTTACACCACCTCCTTGGCTCCAATGGAGTCCGAGATCAACTTTCTGTGGGCCCTGCTGCGACTAAGGATGGGGCGATGTGCTGACTAACATCATCTAGGCGCTGCGGGGTGAGGTCGCAGCTCCTGATTGGCCCCATTGACAGCAAGAAAGGGAATGGTAGAAGCAGCAGAGCATAGACAAACCTGGACTCTCACCTTCTGCCAGTGCTGGCGGGGTGGGACTCAGCTCCCCCCGGGCCAGGCTGAACACAGTGGTAGTGCTGACTCCCTACCTCTTAAGGTCATCTTGTAAACATCTTGTGCGTCCGTGGCGTAACAAACTGCCACAGATTTGCTGACGGCTGTCTTTTTACCATATCCTCACATGGCTTTCTTCCATGCACATGCAGCCATGTGAGAGAGAAGTGGTATGAAGCTACAGCTATCTACGAGTCAGGAGGACACCCTCACAGTAACCAAAGCCTGACTATCCAGTGACCAAAACAATGAGAAAATCAATTTCTAATGTATAAATTTTGAGTTTGGTATTTTGTTTCAGCAGCCTGAGCAGACAAACACACTATCCCTACTCCAACCAGACACCAGTGGAAACCCAGCCTTCCTTTCATCAAGGCCTAGTGAAAAGCTGATCTTCCACACACATCCCCACTCCCTTGGGACAAGATGATACACTGCCACCCCTACTTGGTGGCACAGCTGAGAGCTGCACCTCTCTACTCACCTTGTGAAAGCAGGAGACAACAATCTGATTTCCCTTCCGGGGCAGCATGTCAGCAGGAAGCCAGCAGATAGTCCATCTCTCACCTGGCAGAGGCAAGCAATACTCTGATTTTAACACCAGGTTAGTGTCAGTGCAATCTATGAGCAGACTGAATCTCAGGGAGATTTGGTCCTAACCCTAACCCTAACCCTAATTCTAACCCTAACCCCAAACCTAATAATTCTAACCCAGTTTCATTGTGGCAGCCCAAGTTGACTAGTAGAGTTTTTGGTACAGTGAAGCAGGGAGCTGCTGTATTAGTACCTACAAATATGGAAGCAGTTTTGAGACTGGATAGTGAATAAATGCCAGAGAAATTTTGTGATGCATGCTAGAAAAAAACCTAGATTTCTCTGAAGTGATAGTTGATAGAAATATGGACACTAGTGGCAATTCTGGGGAAGTTTTAGGTGAAAATAAGGTACTATTCATAGGGAAGTGGAGGGAAGATAATTCTTGTTATAAAATGGCAAACAACTTGGCTGAGTTGTTTTCTAGTATTTTGTGAAAGGTAGAAATTGTAAATGATAACACTGGACATTTAGCAGAAAATTCTAAGCAAAGTACTGAAGGTGTGGTTTGGGTCCTCCTGGCTGCTGTATTAAAATACAAGAAAAGATGATTCGAAAAAGGCATTTGTAAACAAAAGGGAGCCAGACGTAAAGACTGGGAACTTCTCAGCCTGTCTGTATTACAGACAGACAGCCGGTTCTGAGGATAGCACCGAGGGACAGCTAGACTACACTTGAGACTATTGGATTATATAAGCAAACACACTGCAGGTTTTACCTAAAGAGAATAAATATGTGAGGCTAAAGATAACTAAAGGGTATGGGACAAGGAGGCTGTCAGATTTCCTGGATTCTACACGCTCAGACCAACAGAGCCATTTGACTGCAATCATGTACTATCCTAGAAGCAAAGAGAAAAATGAATATGAAGGTGATTCAGAGATCAGGACTGAGTCCCACTGCAGGCCCAGAGTGCACGGGCCAGGAAATAAGGTGGCCTCTTGGCGTCAGAGGGTGGCGTCACCACCATGTTGTCTGCAGGCTCCACTACTGTCATCTAGAGCCACGTGGGCTGGACCCTCCCAATGCCTAACACCAAATAGATTCTGGTCATGACACTGATGCAGGAGAAATATAACTCCCAACCTGTCAGTTGTGTCAAGTCCACATCCTCCAAAATTGAAGACCGAATTCCAAGAAACAATGGAGTTTAAGAGTGGGAAAGATTTATTGAGAGAGAGAAAAGATGAGCTTAAGAGGGGAGCATGGATGCTCAAAGGAATGAAGCACACACAGTTGGGAACCGGTGACCTTTTACATGTTTCAGGAGGTGGAAATCTGTGGAATTCAATAGTGTATAGTCTTAGTATTGTCTTGAATCTTAGTCTTAGTACTCTTAGTCTCAGTGAGTGAGAGAGGATGGTCTACCCCTAGTGAGATAAGAGTTTATTTCTATGGGAAATTCCGAAAGGGTACCAATTACAGTATAATCTCAAACCTTCATTTATCTCTTAGGGAAGTAGGTAAATGTGGCCATTGTGCTTTTAGTCTCAAGGTCCTTTAGCCACAATCTGCTGTCTCTACCTTTCACCGACTTCTTTGAGAGTCGCTCCCTGATTAAAATTAATGACTGTATCATTAATTTTTATCTAACTAGCTGCCTATAATAAAACCATTTAATTTCCAGTTTTTTGGACCAGGAGAACGAGACTTTCTTAGAGCTTTTCTTTTCTTTTTTTTTTAAATGTACTTTGTGTGTGCGTGTGCTGGGATCGAACTCAGTACCTTGAGCTTGCTGACCAAGTGCTCTACCACTTGAGCTAACTCCCAACCATGGAGCTTTTCTTGTCTATGCCGTTAGTGGTTCTGGGATTGAGATTCTGCAGGAGCCTGTTGAGGACATGTAAGGAATCCAGGAGACTCAATGTTATGCTTTTCTTCAAGCCACAATGACTCCAGACACCTTGCTTTCTTCTTTCTCCACATGTTGCATTATATCTGAGGACATGTGCTAGTATGAAGGAGCATCTGGGAGGTATGAGGTTATCCCACTTTGGCAGACCCAAAAGTTTCTATAGTCACTGGAAAGTCAAATTATGTGCTCAAGTTGTACAAAAATGCTTACAGATGTAGAGACATTTCCGGCATGAATGTGTGTCCTTTTGGAGTGTGCCCTCTATTTCTTTAACTGGTTCCTCTGCTACATTGCACAGTGATTCTCTTCGACAGCTACCTCTTTCTTTAGTCTTTATTGCTGCTGAAAGAATTTTTGTCTACAACTCTAAGCATCAGTAATTCTTTCAACTTATCGTATCTGAAGTAGGTTGAAGATACAACAGCAAAGGCGGCAAATGTCAAGTAACAGAGGTTTTTTTTGTACCGTTGCTCTCTAACAATGTTTTCATCAAACTAATAATCACAAGGAAGGATAGAAAATTGTGTCTCTCTGAGGATAATATTTTTAGACCAGCGAAGCCTGGGTAAATGAAAGATGGTTAAAAAAAAAAGTATACATGTTTATGTTTTTAAAGATCAAAATATTTTCTTGACAGCTGAAAGAGAATTTCATCCTTGTGATGATAATCACAGAGTTAAACATTCAGGATGTCAGCTTGAGTTGCAGAACCTCTCTGTGGCGAGTGGGAACGCTAGCTGCTGCAGAAGTCCATGCGAATCAGATCTCAAAAGAACTGACCAGATTTGGTGGTGCATTTCTGCAGTTCCAGCTGCTTGGGAGGCCGAAGCAGGAAGACTGCCAGATCCCAGGAGTCTGAGGCCAGGCTGGGCAACATAGTGACACTTTGATCCCCACTTACCACCACCAAAAAGGAGTACTAACTGGGAAAGACAGGTGAAAGTTCATTTTGTACCCAGTAGAGGCTGATAGATGAGACACTAGGGCCAATAAGAAAGAAAAATTGGAAAAAAATTTATTTTTCTTTTTCCAGTAAATCTTTCTTTCTTTTTTTTTTTTACATTAGAAATAAACACCTCATTTTGAGATTAAAATCTTTAGTTTTCAATCCGTTAAGTCCAGAATGACATCAAATTTTTTTCTGGAAGAGAGAGATTGCTTTAGGCCTTTATGATAGACACATGCTTCTTTCAGCATCCATTAAATTAAAATGGAGTACTGTAAACAACACAGAGTCTCATTTCTAAGGACAAAAACATGTTATTTGTTGTTTGTTTCTTTATGATGCTAGAATAGAAATGCTTAAAGTCCATTGGAGCTGAAAGGCTCACATGCTGTGTGTAATGACTTTACGCAGCTGGATCAGCTTAATTGCCTTTTGTGGCCATTTACGAAAATTTGTCTGTAAATCAGTAGGTTTACAAGAAAATTGATTTTTTAAATGTGATTCATCAGCTAGATAATCTTCAGCTGTCTGTGAAATAATTAAGAGAAAAACAGAACATTGCTAAAAGGCACCTTCTAGAAGTCCTTTGTCCCCAACTGTTACCCTTGGTTCTTTCCCATCTGCATCTCACGTACAGAGGCTGAAAACCCATATGAGTCTTACGGGACATTTCTTTATTTCTTCAAACATCTCAAAATGATAACTGGTTTTATCACCCAAATTTAAAATATTGCAAATTAACTGTGGGTTTAGCAGTCAGGTATTTGGATTGGAATCTCAAGCCCACCATTCCTAGCCCCGTGTGAACTGAGACAATTCATTGACCCTCTAGATGTTTCAGGGTTTCTTACCTGTAAAATGGGGATGTTCCTACTCAATGGTCTATGGTTCTCACTCCTATGCAAACTGAGTAAGCACATTAAAGGGTACAGACATCAGCTCCCTTTCCTGAGGTTGGGATTTCCTTACTTTGGACGGGGTCCAGGGAACCAGAACATTTTATTCACCCGGTCTTACAGGGAAATCTGATGTGCATCTAAATGGGAAAACTATGGTTGTAACACACTATTGAACAAGCAGTATCACTTGTTAGAGGTTTGGACACTCTGGCTCCAGCCCAGAACTACGGAATCAGAGCCTACATTTTCACAAGCTCCTCAGGGAATTTTAAGTCGCATGTTAAAGTGTGAGAAGAGTTGGCCTAAAGGGCATTGTTCAGTATAAATGAAAGAAGCCACCTAAGGTGCCTGCAACAGTGCCTGACATATAGGAAACGGAATAGAAGTTAGCTATTTTATGTTTGGTACCTCTTCTATCATCTCATTGACTGAAAAAAACAATCTCTTTGCCACTTGTCTTCCTCCACTAACTATAAAATCTTTTAGGACAGCTGCTCAAACTGACTCATTTTTCTACTCTTGGTGCTTAGGGGTAGTGTCTGGAATATGATATAGCTAAGCAGTAAGTATTTGTTGAGGGAACAAAGCATTTATGATATTAGGGACATTTATTGGAACTTGAGAATTGTTTTCTAGCCCTGGTTCTGTCATGCATCCCTCATGAGACTTCAGCAGGGATGTTGTGCAGTAACTTAAAACTTCACTTTCTCTCTTTTACTTGCAGAGGTAGACACACAATCTCCAAAGGACCCTGCAGTTCTAACTCTAAATAACTCCGTTATACCTGTGTTTATGACCAAACTCTTTTGTGGGCAGGACTTTTACTTGTTTTTACTTGTTTCTCTCTCTCTCTCTCTCTCTCTCTTTTTTTTTTTTTTGGCAGTGCTAGGGATTGAACTCAGGGGCCTGGGCTTGCTATCTACCATTTTTAAAACTACTCATTTTTCTGACATTTTTACTTGAGTAGGTGGATATGTGGAAGGCTGAATTTGGCTGTTGCTTTGCTAATTAAAGGCACCTAACAATGTAGAATAGTTTTCAATAGTCCTTGTATAATAGAATCATTTGAAATCTTAAAGTACTGATGTCCAGGCTGACCTTTGGAACCTTTTGATTTAATCAAAAGGACCTTAGGACACAAGGGCTTTTAGAAGCTCCCTTGCTGGTTTTAAGGTGCAGCTGGAATTGAGAAACCCTGTCAGAGATGATGCCTAATGCTGCACAGTCAGACGAATATTGAGAGACAAGTGTTGAGACACGGTATCTGGAGTAGAGTTAGGCCTGGCAGGAGGACATTCTGCTCTTCATCTGTGCCATCCTGTACTGGGGTACTTCCTTTTTCTTATGTTTACCGGTTATGATATCCTTGTGCTTGTGAGATAAATAGTGGCCCCAGGAGTATCCTAGTGTTACACTGTTTATCATCTTTACAATTGGGTACTAAGTATGTTTTTATGTTTTTATACATACAAGTACTTGTATATGTGCCCAAAACTATAGCTTGGTTTCTGTTTGAAACAATAAATATTCGTTGTCTCTAATAACACACTCCAATTCCATTTCAAAGGTATTTTGTATCCATAGCTACAGCAAATACGATTTACTTACTTCTAGTATTACATAATGTTATTTGGAAAACCAAAGAGAAACCAAACTGTTCTGTGCCTTTATTTTAGCCATAAAAATAGCATTTTTATTTTATTTCTTCCTTCGGACTCCTACATCTAAACTTACTAAACTGAACAATGTGTTGATTCAAGAGTGATAATGTATTTTAGTTGATGAAGTGAGCGAATACTTTGAATGCTTTGTTTCTCCTCCCCCCTCCTCCACTCTAAAGAAATAAATGTGCTTCTATGTTGTTATGTGTTTGTACTAAAAGATCACTGGTCATTCATATTAAGCTCCAGTATCCCCAAAGATGAAGCATTTTTTTTTGTCATTTTGCTAACAGGCCATAAATCATATATTGAGATTTTGCCTAATAGTTTTTCATCTCAGGAGTAAGGGATATATTACTAGGTAATTATTTGCAATGTAGTTTGTTCCATACAGGAAAGTAGAGGAGGCTTGAAGACACAACTATTTTTCCCTGTTATATACAATTGTATTGCATGATTTGGATTTTCTACTTCTGTTATAAATCAAATAGTTCTCTATTAGGACTGGAGGCAGATAGATTTGTATAGACTATTTCTCATGAAAGGCTCAGGATAGTGGAAGAGTGCTTGGCTTAGTCAAAATGTCTCTAACAGTACATTTATGAGAAAATGAACTTGCAAAAAATACTAAACTGAAAGCAGTATATATCAGCACCTCAGCTAATCCACTAGGAGCTATTCTCGGGTACGGAGGGAGTCAGGATGAGGTAGGAGTCAATTTGGGGACTTCGGGCCATAGCAGAATGGCCATTCATGGGAGTCTGGGCTTGACAGACCTGGAGCAGGTCATGTGCTGTCAAACCGCGAAGTCAAAAATAAGTCAGGAGGGCTGGAGATTTAGCTCAGTGGTAGAGCACTTGCCTAGCAAGCACAAGGCCTTGAGTTTGATCCCCAGCACCAAAAATCCCCCAAAAACCAAAAATAAGTCAGGAGATGAGGGCCAAATAGATTTCTTTGGAGCAGACAAAATATCTTGAAGGGTCAGCCAAAGTGTCCTCAGTTCACAGCAGCATGCTCTGAGAAAGCTGAAACCACACATGGTCTCTCTTGAAAGACTAGTAATGTTTCTACCATGACTATGGGAAACTCTTCCCAAACGAATCCCAGCCATCCATTTAGAGAAGCTGAGGTCTTCAGATTTCAAAGATGGTAAAGATGCCAGTAAGCCACGGCAGAAGAGAGAAGTTGGAGGCTATATTAGCTTTCCTGTTGCTGGAACAAAATGCCTGACACCTACCACTTAAAGGAATCGAAGTTTATTTTGGCTCACAGTTTTGGTGATGTAATAGTTACTTTCCTAGAGTCAATGATTTGTAAGAGAGCAGATTTAATACAGGACATTTACAAATTACAACATTCACACACACAAGCCAAATGCAGGAAGAGTGAGAAATGTCTATCTAAACACTGGGGACCCGAAAGATCCAATCAAGGGCTGGGAGCCCATAGCAGTGTCCCATGTACATCTGTGTCTGCACTAAAAGGCTGAAGAAATCTGTACTGGAGCCCGGGTACGACACTCATAGTGGAAATGAAGACCAGAGCTCACCTGAAGTGAACAGCAGCCATCCTCGACAACAGCAAGGCCCTGAGCTCCTCCTGCAACGAGGACAGCCAAGTTCATTCAGGGAAAGTAGCCACAACAGAGCTTCTCCTGGGAGACAGCTGCAGCCTGTCTTCTGCTCCTGTTCTCTTTTATGTTGGGTCAACAACAATCTTCAGGTGCATCTTCTACACCCAGAATCACACCAACTCAGTTCAGCTGGGCATTGTTGCTCAAGTTGATCACAATCATAAGTCCACCACAAGTGGGTTCAGTCTGTGATTTCCAGCCTCTAAGGGAGAAATAACATGGTAAAAAAAAAAAAAAGGCATGGTGGAGGAAAAGCTGCTTGCTCAATGATGGCCAGGAAGCAGAGGAGCTGGGAACCATAGAGGGGAGGAGCTGGGAAGCAGAATACACCCTTCTAGGCCATGCCCCAAGTAACTTCTCCCTTCTAAGCAGGCCCTACCTCCAAATATGAGATTTTTTGGAGGATTTTGTGGGTTGAATCTATAGCAGAGGCCATTTCATCAGTGTATGTTTTAGCTTTTATAACCAACCTCATCCCTCATCAGAAAGCTGTATTTTGTAGTCAAAGGGTAGAATTTTAAATATATCTAGTGACTCTCTTTGTCGATCAACTTTTTCTGTTTAAATTCTAGAATACTAAACCTTTTTTCTCATCCAAAGTGTCAGTTTTAGAGATTTCTAAAATTTTATTTTCTTTCTTTATGTTGCCTTGCCATTGGTCTGATCATGCATTCTAAAAGTTTTCTAGAGGATGCTAGATAACGAACTGTAGTCTTATGTGTTCCAGATTCAACTTTTTGTACAGTTCTTACTCTTTTCCATCTTTCAGAAGTTATCATTAATTTACCATCAGTCCACAGGCTTACCTTTTATATTTAGAAGATGTGTTAGATTTGGTCTTAGTGATTTGATCCAGGTAGTGATTTTTTCATTACATCCTATTTTATTTTTATTCTCTTTTGCTCCCTCATCAGTCTGTTTACAGTTTTATTATTAGAAAATTAAGCAAAATGCAGTTTAAATATAAGGCACTTTTGACATTCACTGTTGATAGATATGAAAACATTTTGAGCCTCTTGATAAAAATTACAGGAATAGTTTACTCATTTCTTAAAAATCACATTTATGAATGATTCATTAGAGTTGCTCAGAATTCATCCAAAAGTTCCAGTAGAAATTTTCCTAACATTCAGAAATCTAGAGTAGTTTGTTCAGAATCTTGTCGATGATATAGTGTATGGAAATACAAGAGTCTTCCCTTTGGTTTCTCTAAATAGTGAATTTTTACTTTGTGTGGCCTCCTGGCTGTGTGGGCTCTTTTCTCTGTGTTTGCTGTCTCTGGGATACACTAATCGGACCCAAATATGAGAAACTGACTGAAAGAATTCATTGACATAAACCATTTTTGAGCAGTCTCAACTTCCCCAAAGATTTCATATAGGAAATAAGGAAAGATTTATGCCAAAGTAAAATAATAGAAACAGCATTCATCAATATCAGAGGGATTAATAGAAAAACACAGTGAAGTTCTCTGGGTGTTTGTTATCTTTCTGCTTCCTCTTCTCTCCATCTTCATACGAAGAGGAAAACCACACACAAGGCCTTCCTTGGTCTGATGGAGAAATTCTCTCCTCCTTGGGTGGGTTTCTCTTCTGGACCAAGACTGTCTTCTAGTCAGACACAAAATTCTTCCTAAAGATGTCGGGTGAATAAAATCCCACCTTTTCTGCTAGCCGTATCTCAACAGAGGAGTAATTTTGTATTAGTAAAACTATTTATTGAAACAGATTTAAAAATCCGTATGAAATGCAGCTTATTAATTTACAGATCTGAGAGATAGTTTATTTAAAATAATTCTCCAAAATTTTCTACAAATAGAAAGTTTTAACCTAGTATCACTTTTTTTTTTCAAATCTTTTACTTTTATTTCCCTCATCAATTAATAAGGATCAGTTGTGGGTCTTGTTCAGGATCAATTTTTTTACGAAACAGGTTTTTATATTTTAACAATGTTCAGGACCAGTCTTTTTTTTTTTCTTTAAAGGGATTCTGTAGTTTAACAAGTTACTGTGTTTGATAAAAACAGCAGTGAACCATAAAGCTGCATTGACTAGACACTCCACACATTTTTCCTGAGCATGCAAGTGGCTGACTGTGTACACTAGCAGGGCTGTTCACTCCCACATACCAGCCACGGAACAGACAAAATAATGCAGCCGTCAGGTGTCACTGCACAGTTCCAGCAGGTGCCCTAGGTGGCATAGACCCTGAGGTGAGGCAAGAGGCCGTCTGGCTTTCCACAGGGAACTCTTTTTTGGGTGTACTTTTATTCTACGTCTGCCCACACTGGCAATCCTAGAACGTCCATCACCTTTTGCTCCAAATCAGAAGATGCAGGCAGAAGTATTGTGAATTCTTTTTTCCTCTTTGTGTTTTCATTATATTGGGGATTTTACTATTTGTATGTACTTTTTGTATTAGCATTTTGAAAAAAAATATATGGTTCCCTAGAGAAATAAAACCAATAGGAGATATCTAGAAAGATCTATCTACCTATCTATCCATTTGTATATCTGCACATAGTCCTTGACTTTTGATAGCTCGACTTATGATTTTTGAATTTTATCACTGATCACTGTGTGAAAGTAATATGCAGTCAGTAGAAATCAAGTTTCAATTTTTTTTTGTTGTTTTTTTGGTGCTGGGGATCAAACTCAGGGCCTTGTGCTCACGAGTCAAGCACTCTAACCACTGAGCAAATCCCCAGCCCCAAGTTTCAAATTTGAAGCATCGATCTTGTTGATCTTTTCTTGGGTTAGGGATGTTCGATGATATACTCTTGTGATGTTAAACAGTAGCACTGAGGTGCAGCCCGCAGTCTGCTAGGTGACCGTGGAGTAGACTACTGTTACTATATGGCGTACTTAAGTAAATTCTTTCCTTCTAATATTTTCAGTTTCAAATGGGGCTGATCAAGATGTATTTCCATTGTCTACATACATATGCAGAGAGAGAGACAGAGACAGGGCGAGACAAAGAGAGAAAGGTTCGTGAGGCATTGGCTGTCAAGACTTTGGAGTCTGGGGGACTAGTGTCCATGGTCTGCTGCCTGCAAGCTGGAGACACAAAAGAGCCAGTAGTGTAGTTCAAAGACTTAAGAGTAGTAGGTCTGACGGTGCAGATTTCAGTTTGTGTTTGAAGACCCAAGAACCAGGAAAACCAGGGACAAGAGAAGCCCATTGTCTCAGCTAAAGCAATCAGGCAAAAGGCAAATGCAACATTCTTCTGCATGCGTTCTGTTCAGGTGGGGAACAGACTGGAATGATGCCTTTCCATATTGTGAAGTGCCATGTGCTTACTCGATCATCCAACTCCAGTGCTGATCTCTTCCACCAAATATCCCTGTCTGACATAGCCAAAAATCGTTTAATCATATGACTGGGAATGTCCTGACTCAGTCAAGCTCATGTATTAAACTAACCATCACATAAATATAACCATTTGCTTTATAGCCCTTACGGAATATTTTGCTGACATCCTTCTAAACTGTGAACAAATCTATCTTCTGAGAACTATCAGAAGAATTGCACTGACTTTCTTAAATATTTTTTCTAACTTTATCACTTATTTAAGAAAGTTATTAGAAGTATACATTAATGAAAATTTTTTCAGTACCTTTAAAATATCAATACTATTATTAGACATTTTATTTTGAGACAGGGTCTTGCAAAGTTGCCCAAGCTGGTCTTTACTCAAGATCTTTCTGCCTCAGTCTCCCATATAACTGGGATTACAGACACGAGAGCACTCAGCTCTGGAATTTTTTGAGTGCTCTGTCCATTTCATTACGGTTCACTCTTAGAATCTCCTCCTGAGCAATTGTTTGGTCTCTTAGGCTATGCCTTGATTTTCTACAGGGCATCTGACTTCCTTTCCCCTCTATTCCTCAAAAAGGGGGGGGGGGCATTGTACCAAAGATGCTTCTCTTGCTAGAAAAATGGCAGTAACTTAAAAATAAAACAGATTAATCTGTAAAATATTAACAGTCTCCAAAATGACGTTACCTATATTATTTATGCCCTGATAAATATTTACTTTGTAAATGTTTATACCTTTGCTGACTTTCACTTCTGGCCAAGATGGAGTAACAAAAGCCAGATATATTCTCTTTCCTGAAATAACCATATTTTTTTCAAGGTAGTTGGCGTTGGGCAATGAAGGACAAGGATTAGAGTTATAGATGGAGAGTGTGGTAACACCTAGTATTGTGATACATTGTGTTTCACACTTATACATTTGTTTTTAATTCTTAGTTATGTTCTCATTTACGTATTTCCCTTAAATATATATTCCAACTCTACTGTTTGCTACCTCCTGTTATAATTCAATATTATAACATTGAAATTCCTATAGAGTTGGCTAGTTGGTGAAATGTAGTTGAATTATTATAGGATTAAAATCAGTGTAGCTTAGATAATTATTATAATCATAAATGTACCAGTAATAGGATACTGAATAATGTCAGAAAAATTAATAAGTTGCATAGAGTTCATTTCCACAAATAGGCAATCTCCCCTATAATTGAAAGTTTATGCCATGAACTTGGTAGCGTTTTAATGTGAGCTACTTAGATATAAATATCATCTAAATGTTGCCCTTAGTTCTTAAGCCCAATTCCAGGGCATAATTTTGTCCTCAAAGCCTGACGTTTTGCTTTCATAAACCACCTCGAATGTCACTTAGCAATAAACTCAACAGAACTGAAAAATGCAGAAGGCCGTCCATCTTTTTGTTCTTTCACGTGTAAAGTCAGTTTAATTTTGTGCATGGAGAATGGCATTGTTGGCCGTTTCCTCAGCTTTGCACATGGCTGCCTCAGAAGAAGCTGACTGGTTCTCTCTTAGATTGTCTCTCCTGCCCAGGAGCAGCCCTGTGAACTCTCCAGCAAGGTGAAGAGATTATGGGAATTAACAGGACCAGGGCGTGAGGAGCACTTAGCTTGAAAAAATGTTGTGAAAGGGAAAAGCCCAGCCCTATAGATTCCACCATTTGCCGGGCCTCCTTCCTGTGCCCATCTCCCACTACAGCATGGAGCCGCTCACCTGGGTCCCCCA
The DNA here is from genome assembly GCA_004026905.1 of Hystrix cristata. NCBI lineage: Eukaryota > Metazoa > Chordata > Mammalia > Rodentia > Hystricidae > Hystrix > Hystrix cristata. Next base: position 60,101 of record PVJO010001580.1, read on the forward strand.
CGGTGTCTGTCAGGCTGAGGCAGCAGAGTCTCTCCTTGTAGTTCACCTATCTGCTGGTGTTTAGGCTGCCAAGTAGGCATGGAAACAATGAAATTAAAATAACAAACAGATTAAGAGTATCATGTTGCCAAAGATGGAAAAGATAAACAAAATTTTAATTTTTCCCCTCTAAGGGCATGTTTTCCTAATCGTTTGAAGTGCATAGGTTTAAGATGACCTGATTATCTGTGTGTATATTAGTTACCTTTCTAGAGTAAGTGGTTTGCAAGACAGCAGATTTAATACAGGACAAGTCTAAATTACATTCACACACTCAAGCCAGATGCAGGAGGAGTGCAGAATGTCTATCTCGGCACTGGAGAGCCGAAAGAGCCAATCAAGGCCTGGGGGCCCACGGCACTGTCCCATGTACGTCTGTCTGCACTAAAGGGCTGAAGAAATCTATATTGGAACCAGGACACAATGCTCACAGTGGAGATGAAGACCAGAGCTCCCCAAAGCACACAGCAGCAACCCCGAGGACAGCAAGGCCCCGAGTTCCTTCTGTGACTAGAGCAGCCGAGTTCCCTTCAGAGATTCTCCTGGGAAACAGCCAGCCCCTGTCTTCCGCTCCTGTTCTCTTTTCTGTTGTGTCAGCAACAATTCTCAGGTGAATCTTCTCCATGCAGAACCACACCAGCTCAGTCCAGCTGGGCGTTCCTGCTCAAATTAAGCATATTAATCCACCCCAGAGGGATTTTAAGTCATGCTCCTTTCGTGTGTTGCATTATTTTCTGTTAGTTAATTTGTCCTCACCGAAGCTGTTACTCCTGGGCCCTGTCCTCTGCCGGTTGCCTGCCTTTCCTTTCCGTGGAAGTGTTTTTCTATTTCCTAGTTTGCACTTATCTTTTAATTAAATCACCAGGGGACTTTATCAAAAGTCCTTAGAGCTCACTCTAAACTGGGGGAAAAGGGAAAGCTGCCTCCTGACTATAAACAAATGTTAATTTAAATTAAGTTTGAGAAATATTTCTTCTTCGAGACTTGTTTGTGAATTACTTACAATATCATCTTTCATTTTTATGTGCTAGAGAAACAAATTGTTTTTAAAACATTTCATGTGTTTCCAACCCATTATTGTTGATACCTTAATACCTATTAAATGGTATTTAATTAAGTAGCGAAATCAGTGTCTTTTCTTAGGAAAGCAGATTATTTCATCATAATCCTGTGAGCCTCAATAAATTTGAAGTCTGAAAAAAGGAGTGAATGACTTTCACCTGTAGAAAAAATAAAGCGCAATATGGAGAGGGCACGAGGCCATTCCAGTTGTCTGTGTGACGCAGTTAGACTGGACCAGGCTTAACTCCATTGTCTCTGTTGAAATTTCTCACCAGAGCTCCTGGTCACTTAAACTGATTCTAAATAAACACCAGGTTATACTCTGTGATGCATGCACTTGCCCAGAGGTAATTTTTACATTAAACAACGTCACCTTGGGAGTGTGGAGACTTCAACTGTACCCAAGTGAATAAGGACTCGGTATCCTCCTCTTAGAATCAAGTATATTTTGAATTAGGGTGAAACAATGTCTCTTACAGATCTTTGCATGCCTCAGGGCATTTCATGCAGCCCTGCAAGTACCTTACACTGGATCAGTGTTTGGAAGGAGGTTATGTGTCCCTTGTCCTGAGGTTTTCCAGGCACTACCCCATGAAGACATGACTGTAGTGTGCCAACTCCTCATTCAGATCTTCCTGCTGAGGATACAACATGAACTTGGCGTGTGATGTAGTGCCAGTTGTAAGGGAACAGGTCTGGGAGAGAGCAAGGCTTTGGCATATCATCTCTTAACCATAGTCACATCCGCTTGGTCTGACATTCCTTGGAAACTATTGGAGAGCCACAGGCGTTTTAACAGGTGTTATTCTCTTTCTCTAATATTTTAAGCAATACTTTCTTCCCATTCTGTTCACCTAGACATCTTTTCCATCGGTCAAGGCTCATGCTGAAGAGATTGTCCTGACTCAAGAGCCCCAAGGAGCCCTACGAGATCACAGATCTGCCAACGGTCAAAAAACAGCAGCAGATATAAGCAAACCACTGGGCATGACATCTAGTGCTGAGAAGATAGACGTCTTAAAAAGAATGAAAACAAGTCTCTTCATATCATTACAGTACTTCCTATACTTCACCTTTGCCTACAGCAAGAAAATGAAACCTTGATTAGTTTTGCTAATCCAAGCACTTGTTTGCTTGATGTCTTCTACACTAGTTGGGAACTTCTGTGAGGTTAGGAGATATACCAGTGGCTCTATCCCAAGAGTCCAGGTTGGATTTTGTCCTTTAATTCAGCTTTGTCAAGTGAATCTAAACCTGTATCAGTTTGAAAGGATATTATCTATGATACTGGGATGTGTGTGGAAGCTTAGCACTGACCGTTACTTTAGGCGGTATCCATTCCCATCTTATGCATTCTATGGTGGGAAAGTTAGTGTCTATGGATTACTGGGAAGGAACTATCCTAACTGTTATTCCCATCACGTTACTGCATAACTAGTCAGGTGTTAGAAGTCAGGAATGTGGTACCCAGAGGGTCACTGTTGTACATAGAGAGGAATCACTGTGCAAGCAGAAATTTCCTCATTGGAAGGACAGTAAATACCAAAGAAGTCAGAAGAAATTACTCATCCTTTGCCTAAAATAAAGTGATTAGCAATGCCCAGAAAATAAGAACAACAGGAATAAGATGTTAGTAAGATACCCTGTTTATGACTGAATGTGTAAAAGACTATATGTGGCTTCCAGGGGCTCAGAGACTCATGAGCTTGGCGCTATTTTCTGATAGGACGAGTGCTGTGATGTGACTGCCATATGTGAATGGGTCCTAAATCAGGGTCAGATTTTTGTGTGTAGGGAAGGAGGTTTTCAAATAAAGTTTTAATTGGCAAATAAAAATTGTAGACATTTGTCATGTTCTGAAATATCTTTGCATGATAGAATGGCTAAATCAAGCTGATTAACACGTGCATTACCTCACATTTTTGTAAAAAATCTATTGTCTTAAAAATTTTCAGGAATGTAATTCAGGTTAGTCACTCTTATCAACAGGTTGTACGATAGCTATTTTGAAAATATTCTCCCTAACTGATTTTGTGTTCTTTGACCAACATCTCCCCATCTCACCTCTGCTACATTTTAGTTACTAATATAGAATTCAGGGAAGTTCACTGGCAGGGACACTCTCCTGACATAGAGGGCCCTTCTGAAATTTTTTAGTCAGTAGTACTGAAAACACGTTGGCATTCCCACTTCCCCCAGAAGGTTTCTAGAGTCATTCTAACAAGAGGGAAGTGATTCATTGTTTATGACAAGGTTCCGCCAAGCAGTATGATTGTAAAATTAACACTGTTCTCAGACAATAACGGAAGTACCTTGAGGATTGGACAACTTTCTCCAGGTTTTCTCATCTAACGAATTTCTGATGTCACTCTGGCCATGTCCTGACCTTGGAGACATGCCTCTTGGCACGGACATGATAGTGAAAGATATTACTAGTGCAACATAATTTAAACATATGGTCCTTGTTTGATCATTTGAAGTACCAAGTTACTCAATTCTAAGGATAGCTTTGTCACTGACAATCTGATATCAATTGGTAACACATTTTAACACAATTTTGTGGGTGGACAATTTGTGTGTCAAATCAGTTTTTGAACCCCATGCATAATCCAGGAACCCAACCAGAAAACCTAAAGCATCTCTTTGACGTTTACAGACAGGGTTTCACAGCGATGATCCAACTTAATTGTTCATCTTAGGAAACCAGGAAATGATTTATTGCTAGATTTGCTATTCCTTAGCTATTGGAAGCAGTGCCAATAATATGTGCTGGACACCCATCGTAGCCCTTAATTGTATCTATTATTATTATATTTACTTTAAAGGCAAGAAATTAAAGTGCATATGATTACACAGATCACTCGAGGTCATGTGTCTACCAACAAGTAGAACTCAGTAGTTGATTCCAAGGCCCTTGCTCTAGGCCTTGGTCTATACACTCCTGGAATTTAATTTTGCCATTCTATGTCTTCATAAATAAAATGGGAATATTACTATCTGTATACTTCTGCAAGTGGGTCAGCAAGACACAAATGATAAAATACTGGAAATTCTATGAGCCTATAGCAAAATAAACACACATTTTGAAATACCTTCAGAAAAATTTTCTGAATTTTTCCATAATGATAATTTTTACTTAATTTTTTAGAAATTTATTCTATTTTTGATTAACAGGTACAAGATTGAGTTAAAATGATTTATTCATTTCAGAAGCATGTCTGAAAGACTTACATAAGAAGTGGGAAGAAGAAAGAATGGCTGGTGACAATTATAACCTGAAGTGAGTATCTGATTTTGTGTATTGCCTGGTCCTCACAGTGACCCCAAGGATGGGCAGACCAGAAGAATCTATTTTACAGAATCTGCAGCTGATTCTAAGGAGGAGAAATATCCTGCTTGAATTTTCACCATTCTTTCTGTGCTTTCTCATCCTCAGAAGGAGGTATTGCTGGACCTATCATTGCTGGGCTGGCAGGTATCATATTAGATTACGGGAGTGTTTGTTGTAGGCTCATGATGATTGTAAATGTGGGTACGTGAAATGTTGCTTTGTTTTTTTAAAATCTCATCTGGATAGATTCTACTTTCTCAGTCACCACACTTGACTTTAGATTTCTAGTAATACATCAAGAGCCAGTTTCCCTTTTCAGCCCTCATTCCTCATTTAGCATTGCAGGATCCAAGTCGTCAAATTAAGATGATAAAAAAGAAAAAAAAAAACTGGCCTTGCTCTAGAGAACACAATGAAGAGTTATCACATTAGCGAGGCATCTTCCAGATATGAAAGTAGCACTAAGTTAAATAATCTACAGTCCCTAGAATTCTCCAGGTGTTAGGTTTGA